>VZSO01008797.1:0-55614 GCA_013398475.1 Asarcornis scutulata
CTCATAATTTCTCTTCAGGTACAGCAGAGGTTGTGGAATGAAGAAACACCTGCAATGTGGAGGAAAAACAGAGATGTGGCTGAGGGCCTTGATGTTTTTTTTTCTGCAGTAGTCTGTACCAAAAAGTTCTCCTAGGCCTCTCTATTCAGTTATAGAGAAAAAGGGTGAGAAGAGCATGTACTAAGAGGGATGCCATGAAAAGCCACCAAGACAAGGGCCATTTTCTGCCCCTGCAGGGGACTAACATTGGGCAAGGCTCAGCTTGGGAAGCAGCCCTGTCGGATGTTCTTGGTGGGCAGTGAGCTGGGAGGAGGCAGCCATGTGCCCTGGGAGCACAGGAGGGAAGGCTGAGGGGCACCTCACTGCAGCCTGCCAGGACCTGCAAGGTGCTCATGGAGCATCCAGGGCCAGGATCTGCCCCATGGCCATGAGGCCTGTGTTCCCTCCTCCTGCCATACTTCGTGCAGTGGCTGCAGCAGAGGGGACACCCAACCAGCCCCTGCATGGGGCTCTGCCACCCACCTCGCTCCGGCCCTCTCCAGCACCCTCCTTGCTGCTCTCTGATGCACACCAGCACCTCCCTGTGTGTGCCCGCCAGCACATCTGCTGAGGGCCAGTGCAGCTGCTGCAGGGACAGGGAGCTCAGCATGGCCCTTGCAGCCCCCTGCCCTGGGCCTGCCTCTCCCCTTGGCCTCAGCCCCGACCTTGGCTCTGCTGGTAGGAGCACTCTTGGCATGCGCTTCCTGGCCTCCCCTCACCTGCACAGAGCTGCTGCCCACTCAGGCTGCTGGCACAAATGTGTCCTCACCAGCAGCACCACCCCTTGGGGCTGCTTCTCCTGGTGTTTCTGAACAATCGGGTTTACTGGACTGTGTTTTTTTAATGGCCTGGCACATCACACCCACAAATGTGACAGGCTCTACTGGACACCGGTGCACAGTGTACCCTAATGCCATCAAGAGTTAAAGAGGTAGAACCCACCTGTATTTCTGAAGTCACAGGGGGATCCCAAGACTTAACTATACTGGAGGCTGAAGGGAGTCTAACTGGGAAGGAATGGCCCTCTTATAAAGGGTTTCATGTGCTGGGCTGGGCTGCAGTTACAGGGACAAAGACCACTGCTGGCAGTGGAGGTGTCAGACCTCCAGACTCTGCTTTTCCTCCTGATAGAGGTCTCCAAAGCAGTCACCCTGGATGAACAGCAATAGGAGAATGATGCTCAAAACTTTGAAACAATAAAAGATTTTTATTAGGTGCTTTTTGAAATCCTCCTTAACTACATCATGCAAGCTCTGCAATTAGCTGAACAAATCTTGAAGTCTTTAAGAAAACTATGCAAGAGATGTTAGGAGTTTCTTCATTTTAATGAGGTGCATGGTGTATTTTGGTGCTCAGTCTATGAAGCTCAGGTACTGAGAGGAGAGTGATGTAACCACTTGAGCAAGTCACGTCAGGAGGCACAAAAGTTGAAGTGACTTGGAGTTATTAATGGGCCCCACTGAGGGCTGTTACTAACGAAGCCTCTCCAGGGACTTGTCAGGGCAGATAATTGTAGGCCATGATTACAGACAGGCAAAGCGCTGTGCTGAGAAATGTCTTGGTTGGTTTTAGTGAAGCAGACGAGCCAAGGCCTGCCACCAGCTACTGGAGGGGAGATCTTGTACCCCAAGTCTGGCTCAGGGCTCTTCCTGGGGATCTGTGGGATGTTCACATGAGAACAGTGTGATGCCATGAGAAGAACACTGGAATGACACCTCCCAGCCTCTGCAAGGGTTGCAAGGAAGGAAGGAAGCCCCACTGCAATGACTACATCTCATCACCTCATAAGCTCTAGACAAGGGACAAAAACTTCAGGGCTGTTGGGGCCTTCCATTCTTGCCAGCACCCTCTGCCTTCTCCTCTGCAGGTTTTCCAATACTGTCCCACACTTTGCCCTATTTCCTTGAAGTCTGCCGACACACGTCTGTTCACCACCTTGCTCTCATCCCAGCATTTCCATCATTTCACCAATGTCTCATCAACCTTCACCAGGTATTCCTTGAAACACAAAGACAGGGTTTGATCACAGACACTCTTTGGGTGACCTCTGGCACCACAGCACAACGCTTTGAGGGACATTTCTTCCTCATTGTGGCCAATGCCAACCTTCCACATTGCATTTTGTGGCAGTTTTTTCTCTCCTGCTCTGTCCTGCTATCAAAGAAAGCTCCATCAGGGTAGAAACCACTCCGGAAATAGGCATACCAACCCATCAGGCTTTTTGCAGCCTGATAGCCAACCAGACACAAGTCACCTCAGCAGCATCTCCCAAGCCATGGGCCTCCTGATGGCCTTGCAGCTTCTTGGCTATGACACAGCCAAGCCTTGTGCCTCCTGCTGTCCAGACGTGGACTCAAGCAGAAGGGATAGGACAACCAGCAGCACCACCATTTTTTTTTTGAATGTTCATTATTTATTTTCACAGTTTTCTGTTGACAGCACCATGGACAAGTGCAATAAACCAAATTATGCTTTCTTGATGAATAGTTTTACGCACAGACTTACCAAAATACATTTCCCAGCAATGCTAATGTGTTTTTTTTTGTTGTTCTCCACTATTCTATCCTTGAAGAGCACACTTAAGGAAAGAGGGTCTGATTAAAGAATAATGCATGTGTAAAACATTGAGACTGAGAAATGTGCTCTATGTCATCATGAAGGGATAACAAAGAAGGTCAACAGTGTTGGCCCAAGTGCCCATCAGTGAGGGATGCTGCTGGTATCAGGATGGCAGGAGGACTTTGTATCACTAATATCCAGCCACCTTCCCACCTAAAACATCATCCACCTTTTCAGTCCAAATACCACCTATCTGGCTAAAGAGAAACTCCAGTCGAACATGGCAAAGGCCTTGCTAAAGTCCAGGTTCACCACATTCCCTTCTTCGCCCTCCCCTTCTGTTTCAGCAGTTCCTTTGTTTCCTCCAAGTGTCTCAAGATGGCTGTGGCAGGACTTTCCCTATCACATTCCCAGGATTAGAGGTGACAATTTCTGGCCTGGTCCGTAAAGGCAGAGTAGTGTGACATAACAGAGAGGGGCATCTGCAATGAACCTGTGCAAGAGGGGTTCCAGGAATCTCACGGGGACACTGGTGGTTGTTCCTGGAGTCACACAGGGCAATGGCAGGGCTCTGTGAGGTGTCCACATCTGAGCAGACCTCATACACACAGGGCTGTTGAGAGATATGAGTCTCTGCCTTGCACACCCACGCACAGTGCAATGCACTATTTGCAGTGTCTCTCTGGCTCCTGCAGCCACTGCCAGAGGCTGGGAGGCACCTCAGCCCTGCGGTGCCTCACCCTGCTCTGCCCTCCCCTGAGATATCCCAGGACATGAGGAATGAGCACAGGGACCTCAGTTCAAGGAAGCACATCCCAGAACTGCCTTCAGGTGGCTTCCCAGGGGATGTTACTTGGTCTTGTGACACTATCTGCCCAGCTGGCCATCATGAGACTTCTAGGAGTAGCTGATGGCCTTTGTGCTCCTTCGTGTTCATCCCTCCACACACATGATGTGCCTACTGTCACCAGCATTGGGTTTCTCCTTCCACGTCTCCAATGCACATACAGCAGGCCCTGCTCTTCTGGGAAATCCTATCCCCCAAAGAGCAATGAGCAATGGCCTGGTCAGTCATTGCTGAACCCCCTGCCCATACACCCCACAGCTCTGAGCTTGTGATGGTGCTCTCCAGACTATGAAAAATGACCAAAAGATAACCTTGTTCCTGCAATTCACTATGAGTCATATGCAGAAAAAAAAATGTTTTTGTTTTGTTTTGTTTTGTTTTGTTTTGTTTTGTTTTAAATATCAGGTCATCAGTTTCTTCAAGGCACCCTTAAGCTCCTGGTTCCTCATGCTGTAGATGAGGGGGTTCACTGCTGGAGGCAACACGGAGTACAGAACTGCCACCACCAGGTCCAGGGATGGGGAAGAGATGGAGGGGGGCTTCAAGTGGGCAAACATGTCTGTACTTACAAAGAGAGAGACCACGGCCAGGTGAGGGAAACACATGGAAAAGGCTTTGTGCCTGCCCTGCTCAGAGGGCATCCTCAGCACAGCCCTGAAGATCTGCTTGTAGGATAACACAATGAAAACAAAGCAGCCAAATAGTAAAGAAAAACTGAAAACAAGTAGCTCAAATTCCCTGAGGTAGGCATCTGAGCAGGAGAGCTTGAGGATCTGGGAGATTTCACAGAAGAACTGGTTCACAGCATTGCCTTGGCAAAGGGGCAGGGAAAATGTGTTGGCTGTGTGCAGCACAGCTTGGAGAAAGCCACTGCCCCAGGCAGTTGCTGCCATCTGGGCACAAGCTCTGCTGCCCACGAGGCTCCCATAGTGCAGGGGTTTACAGATGGCAACGTAGCGGTTGTAGGCCATGACAGTGAGAAGGAAATACCCTGAAGCAAAGAAGACAACTAAAAAGAAGAGCTGTGCAGCACATCCTTGATAGGAGATTGCCCTGGTGTCCCAGAGGGCATTGGCCATGGCTTTGGGGACTGTGGAGGAGATGCAGCCCAGGTCGAGGAGGGCGAGGTTGAGCAGGAAGAAATACATGGGGGTGTGGAGGTGGTGGTCGCAGGCTATGGCTATGAGGATGAGGCCATTGCCCAGGAGGGCAACTAGGTAGATGCTCAGGAAGAGTGCGAAGTGCAGGAGCTGCAGCCCCCGTGTGTCTGTAAATGCCAGCAGGAGGAACTTGCTTATAGAGCTGCTGTTTATCATTCTCTGAGCTAGGAAATGGCTGTCTATTGAAGAGGAAAAGTTAGAGCAAAATTAGAGCAGACTTCTCCGACTAAAACCTATTACAAGTCTTAGAGCACCCCCACCCTAAGCCTCTCTCTTTGCAGGAGAACCTTTCTGCAGCTCTCTTGCTTGAGCTGTGGCTGGTGCTGGCTGAGAGTGGCACTGGGAGCAGGAGTTGCTGTGGGCTCCAAAGGAGTCCTTCCTGCTGTATATAAGAGGGAAGTGGGAGCAAGGGGGAAACTCAAGTTCAGGACACTTCTCAGGTCAATGAGATTAGCAGTGCTGTTGCAAACAACTGATATGAATGCAGAGCAGAGCTGCAGATGCCACTGCTGAATACTCCTGTTCTCAGCTGCTTTGTGTCACCTCTCTGTGAGCTGCAGGACCATCCCACTTACATGTTTCCCTGAGAAGAAACTGGAGAAAGCTGAGAGCAGAGAAGCCCCAGTCCCAGTGCAGATGGACAGAATCCTCACCTTGTCTCATGGGAACTGAGTAGGATCTCAGCTCTTCACTCCTAACCGGGTGTGCAGATGCCTCACTCCAGCTGCCCACAGACAGCCATCCAGCACCACAGACCTACCCTTAGTGTGGAGCTGTCTTCTCCTAGGGGCATCTGGATAACACAAGGATGCCATGAGAGAGCTGCATGCTGCTGGAGAGCAGCCTCCAACCCGGGAGGATGCCCCATGAACAGAGCTGGTTTTCACAAGCTGCGGTGTCCCAGCATCCCAGCTTCAATACCTGCAGTGTCTGGAGGAAGCTTGGCCACTCCACTATTGGTTGACTGGGGGCACTTGGCTTAGGGCACTCCAAGGAGCTTCTGCCACACTTCCTCACCTCGCAGTGAAACCCAGCAGGACTCTCAAAGCCTACTGCATTGCCCACTGCCCTCCCAGAAACAGGACCCAGGAGGAGACCCTTCCAGGACCTGCAGCTGCATGGACCCGCAGCCAGACACTTACCTTGTCAAGGGCTGTGCAGATTTCTCCTGCAGGCGGCTCTCAGCATCCTCCCACTGCCGACTGCCTCCAAGCCCTCTCTCCTTCTCTCCTTTTGTCCTCTTCCCATGCCAGCTGTGGTCAGAGTCCCCAGCCCTGCTGTGCTGTGCAGAGGAGCTACTCCTGGGCAGAGCTGTCTCTCTGCACCACGGCCCTCTTGCCAGGAGCTCTCTCTGTCCCAGGAGCCCAGCCCAGCTCAGCAGCGCAGCACCAGCCCAAGGCATGGGAATCACCCCTCTGGGGGCTTTGGTGATTAGCCCACAAACCTCAGACACTGACAGAAAATTGAAGAAATCTCTCAAGAAGTCCAAGTCAGATGCAAGTATGCTGCAGTGTCCCCCTGAGGGCCAGCACTGACACAGCCTCCCTTGGAGCTTGTTAGAGCAGAACACTGGAGGCAGTGAGGACAAGTAGACAAAGGCAATGTGAAGGTGACACTGATGTGTAGGAAAGCTGGATTTGTGTCACCAAGCACGAGGGACAGGCCTTGACCTCCATCCCCTGGGAAGGGAGATTCTTTCCCTTCCCACCTTGCTCTGGGCTCTTCCTGGGGCAGTAGGAGATGGGGATGTGCAGGAGAATGGTACGACCCCTGCCTTGTTCACCGGGGAAATGAGGAGGCCCTGGTACTTTAGGAATGAGATGTCTCCTCATAGGCCTCAGTGACAGAGACAACAACTGCAGCCATGGACACAAAGATCTCAGTTTGTTGGGACTTTCAACCTTGCCTATGTCCTTGCTTCTCTGATGACCAGAGTATCTTAGCATCTTCCAGACCTGCACCTCTTTCCCCGTTGCCTGTAGACTTTTATTCGTGTGGTGTCACATCAGGTCTTAGCTGAGTAGCTCATACGAGATCCCTCGTGGTGCCCAGGCCCTCCTCCTCTTGGGCACTGCTCACTCAGCAGGGTCCCAGTCTGCCCTGATGTGTGGGGTTACTCTTCCTTTGGTGTAGGACGAAGCTCTTCTCATTGTAAATGTCAAGAGGTTTCTGTTGGCAAAATCCTGCAGTTTCTCTAGATCCTACCACACTGATGCTCCATTCTGTCAGCTGTTCATGTCTGCAGGCACATGGTTCAACTTTCGTGTGATTGTGCTATCTCTGATAAGACATCAGCACCAGGAGTTGCAGGAAATTTTGGATAACACAGGAGTAACCAGTTGAATGGAATCGCTGCACAGAGTCACAGAATGGTAGGGGATGAAAGGCTGCCAGGTTCCACCACTTCCCTGCTTCCTTCTCATGCATGCTGTCAGTTTGTCAGGAGCTGTGTCCTGAATGTTATGGGGTTGTGCAGGTCAAAATTAGAAGGGCCAAAGCCCAACTGGTGCTCAATCTGTCTATTACTGTCAAAGACAATAAAAACTGTTTATATAAATACTTTAAATAAAGGAGGATTAAGGAGAATCATCATCCTTTCTTAGATGTTGGGAAAATCTGGTGATGATCTAGAGATAAGGTAGAGGCTGAGCTACTAATTTCCTTCTTTGCCTCAGTCTGTAGCAGCAAGACCAGTTTGTTTCCCTGGTCATTTCTTGCTCCTCATGGCCAGTGCCAGCCTTCCAGGGCACAGTTTGTAGAAGTTTTTTCTCTCCTGCTCTTTCCTACCATCAAAGAGAGCTCCATCAGGGTGGAAACCACTCCTGAAGTAGGCATCCCAACCCAGCAGGCTCCTTGCGGCCTGGCAGCCGACCGGACACAAGTCACCTCAGCAGCATCTTCCAAGCCATGGGCCTGCTGCTGGCCTTGCAGCTTCTTGGCTAGACAAACCCAAGCCTTGTGCCTCCTGCTGGCCAGTCATGGACTCAAGCAGAAGGGACAGGACAAACCCATCTTGGGGCCTTCTTTCTGTCTGGGTCCTCCTGGGTATGTAGGCAGAGGGGATCCCCCAGTCAGCATGCCAAGCAGGTGCCTTCTGCTGGCCTAGCAGGGCCACTGGCAGATGTCCACACAAAAGTCCAGATTCCAGGGAGAAGGCAAGGGTGACCTGCCAGCTACAGACAGAAGTGACCTCACAGTCCCTGTCTATGACATGTTCCTGCTGCTGCCCTATCAAGTGCAGAGACAGAAGTGACCCCACAGTCACTGCCACAGTCACATTCCTCCTGCTAGGGCAGGAGATCCTGAAGTAGAGTTGACTTCTCTCTAGCCATCTAGGCAACTGGTTTTCACTTTCTGGGTTAAAGATTAAGCAAGGTTTTAGTGGGAGTGTTTGTTGCTCTGCTTGTGGTGTCAGGTCTGTGGTTAAGTTACGGACAAGCTCTGTGGTTTAGGGTTTTTTTAGGTTTGCCAAGACGTCTAGGGTTAAATAGAGCATTTTCATTCTAGTTTTAAGGGAAGCAATTAGGATTAGCAAGAGGAAAAAAAATAATTCCTTTCAGAGTATTTTCGTAACATTTAGGTTTAGGGATTAAAATTACTGGCTCAAGTAAGGTAAGGGCCATACTTGACTGTTTTATGTCAAGTCAGTGTTATTGCAGTATCCACGTTACATAATCCCTCTTACTTCTATGAAATCATGTTTCTACTGGCCAAGCTCTTCTTCCCACCCCAAAATCTCTTCTCTCTTGTCCAGGCTGCTTCTGACCTCCCCATATCTTATTGGCATCAGCTTTCTGATGACATTCATGGTTGCAGAGTATCTATCTCACCTCTGTAGGCTCCTCCATTCCTGAGAAGGAAGTGGCGTTGTAGTCAGGAGGGAAAAGGACACAAAGGTCTTTAGGAGCATCCTGCACAATGTGCCCATCACCTCTGAACCTCTTCAAAGTCACACTTCCTGTCTATAAGTTTTTTTTCACAGATGGCTTTTGTGGATCCAGGGTTATTTTTTTCTCATGCATGTTTCAGTTTTGGATATGCAGAGATGGAATAAGGAAAGCCAAGGCACAGATGGACCTGATCTTCTCAAGGGATGCAAGGAATAATAAGAAGAGATTCTTTAGATACATTGCTCAGAAAAGAAAGGCCAGGGAGAGTGTACCCTCTCTGATGGATGAGAAGGGTGAAATGACAACGACAGACATGGAGAAGGCTGAGGGACTCAGCACCATCTTTGCCTCAGTCTTCACTGCTAATCAGGCTCCCCAAGTCTTTCATTTCTCTGAACCCATGGATGGAGGCTGGGGGTGCAAAGTCCCATATGATGTGAGTGAAGAGCAGGTCCAAGACCACCTGATGAAACTAAATAAGTACAAGCCTATGGGGCCTGATGACTGTCATCCCAGAGTCCTGAGGGAACTGGCTGATGTAGTTGCCAAGACTCTCTCCATCATACTGGGGGCTGTTCATTCTACAGAGGAGAAGGCTCCGGGGTGACCTCTTTGTGGTCTTTGAGTACTTAAAGGAGGCTTACAAAAAGACGGAGAGTGGCTCTTTGCTCAATTAGAGAATTACAGGAAAAGGGGGAAAGGTTTTAAGGTAAAAGAGGGGAGATTTAGATTAGAAGTTAGGAGGAAATTCTTCACTCAGAGGGAGCTGAGGCATTGGAACAGGTTGCTGAGAGACCTTATAGATGCACCATCCCTGGATCTGTTCAAGAGCAGATTAGATGAGGCCCTGGGCCACCTAATCTCATGGGGGCATCCCTGTCCATGGCCGGGGGATTGGAACTAGATGATCTTTAAGGTCTCATCCAACATGAGCCATTCTATGGTTCTATAGTCTCACAAACTATACCTCAAGCATGACTCCCATGCCATTAGCTTTCCTGTGGTCTATCACCCGACCAGAACAGAAGGTGCCTTGTCATCTTCAATGGCATGTCCTTGCTTCTGCCCTTAACAGTCCCTATCTGTGACACATTCCTCCTGCTGGTCTGTCAGCTCCAGAGGCAGAAGTGACCTCCCAGCCTCCTTCACAGCCACGTACCTCCTGCAGGCCCAGCAGATCCTGAGGCACAGCTGATCCCATCACAGCATTCCCAGGCAACTCCTCCTTGTGGCCTCTGATCTGATGACATACCTGTCATCTCACGTGTCTCTTTCAAAGCCGCACAACTGCTGCAGGACCTCACAGTCCGTGACCTGCCCCAAGGGGACAAACAGATAAAGTTAGGGATAGGAATGGGGTTGAAGCTGAGATGTGCTATGTGCATGTTGGAGGGCTTTGGGAGTTAGGTGTTCAGGTAAATGTTTAGGAATTACAGATCACATTCCAGGGTTATGGGAATGGCAAGGGCTTCAAGGAAGTGTTTCGTATTCTGCTTAAGGATCCTGCTCCAGGTTTAGGATAAGGGCAAGCTTTGAGGCTTATAGTTCAGGTCTGGGTTAATGGCTAGGTTTAAGGCTGGCATTTCAATCACTGGTTAGGCTTAATCATCCTTCTGCTTGCCCTTCTAGTAGAAAATGGGTTTAATATCTGCCTTTTTAAAGTTTGGAGGAATGTCTTTGATCAATCTGTCATTTCCAAGGTCTTTGAGACAGATCTTATGACACTGTTAAGAGTTCCACCAACACCTCTCTCACCCTTCCCACACCACCGCTAAGCAACTTGAAGATTGACCAGAGGGATGATGAAGGTTTGGGAAAGGGCTTCATTAAGATCTCTGAGGAGGGCTGTTCTGCACTTCACACAGACAGTGATGATGGTGTCATAGAAAACAGTGACACTCGTGAGGATGGAAGAGCAGGTGGATAAGGCCTTGGGCAACAACACAGGACAAACACTCATGAAAACTGCATGGGAGGGAAGGGGAAGATTGCATCCAAAATGTAGATTATGAAAGCAAAGACCATGAGTATTACCATGGCACTGCAGGACAGCTCCAGCAATGGGGCAAAATCATAGCAGGTGTGCATGACACTGGGGCCATGGAACTGTAGCAGGAAGGAGGAGAAATAATTACTGTACATGAGAGAAATTCTCCTGGTTCAGGTGCAGCTGCCTTCTGGAGTCAGACCTTCCACTTCTCTAGCCTTGCAGAGAACAGGGATGACATACAGCCCAGGGCTGACTGTAGGACATGGTCCCAGCAGGAAGCACTCTGTTCGTGTAGAAGGTGCAGCTGATAGTGCTCCCACCTCTGTGAGCAAAGGGGATGCTGTTGACAGCCAGGAAGCTGGCCAGCATCTGACGCGGGGCGTGGATGACGTGGAGCTTTTTGAGAAAAGGAAGAAAATGTTCCAAATCCTTCTGAAAGCTTCTATTGCCCTAAACCAAAGAAAGGTCAAGGGACCTGCACAGGAGATCCTAGTCCAGGCTGGCCAGGATCAGGGGGACTGCTGCATTGAGACAGGCTTGGCGTTGGTCTGTGGGTGATGAGCAATTGTATTGTGCATTATTTGCTTTATACATGTCATAATCATCATCATCATAAAATGTATTATTATTTATTGCTATTGTTTCTGTTATTCTTATATTTCATTTTCTGTCCTTCTAAATTGTCTATATTTCAACAAATAAGCTTGTGAGTGGTGGGTGTGAGCTAACATCACAGTGTTGCTTAGGTGCCCAACAGGTTAAAGCACAACAATTTTGACAACCAAACATTAATAGAAAAAATCACATTTCTAAAATCAGTCTCTCCCCTATTCAGACAGGAGCAGTCAGTGATAACTTCATTCTGCCTAAAACACCACACCCCAGGAGAGACCCTGCTGCCTTTGGGAGCTGTCAGCCCTGAGGCCTTGGGGACACCTCGAGGGAGCCCAATGGCACAGAGCAAGTGATGCCATGGTCTTCCCTATGCAGGCCCATAGGGAAAACCATACACGCTGTGCTGCTGAGCTGGGCCGGGCTCCTGGGTCCAAGGGGAGCTCCTGGCAAGCGGACAGCACTGCAGAGAGACAGCTCTGCCCAGGAGCAGCTCCTCTGCACAGCGCAGCAGGGCTGGGGTCTCTGACAGCAGCTGGCCAGGGAGAGGAGAGGAGAGAGGACTTGGAGGTGTTGTAAGTTAGACCACACAATTTACTGGTCTATTGAAATTATTTTATTAATCAAGTAAGCAGACACAAGCAAAACAGCGCTGGGTGGCTGGGGAGTCTCCGCTCCACCACGGCACACAACTTCCCCTTTCCAGTGTCACTGTTTTATAGCATTGAAGTTCCAGCTTGTCGAGACTTGTCGAGACCTGTCGAGACCTGTCGACTTGTCGAGACCTGTCGACTGGTCGGCTTGTCGAGACCTGTCCTGAGACTGCGCAGTCTGTTGTTGGGGGTCGTTATTCTTCCTCCGGTGATCATGCGTTGTGCTTGTGTTCAGGTGGGGGCAAAACAGGATGTCTTGCGGTGGGTGGGTGGTATCTTACAAAATCTTTGTTTTAACAAGGATGTTCACCCAACCCCCCTTCCCCATTTGTCCCCATGTTACAATGCCGTGAGTTGTGAAACCTTATCTCCTCAGTAGATTCTTTAAATTCTCAAGGACAATGAACAAACCCCTACTAATTTATCACAGGAGGCAGTGAGGAGTGCAACAATGGAGGGCAGCATGTGGCAGGACACATCTGCATGCTCTTGACACTGTGAGTCTCTGGCAGCAGGGCAATGCAAGAGGGCTTGCCAAAATGGTCTTTTACAGCGGGTACATCCGATGGCAAATAGCATCTGTCAGGATGGTTCACTGTTTTTCTCCAGTGAGGAGTAGCAGATGCTGTAGAGAATGAGGCATTTATGAGGCAGCATTTCAAGAGAAAGACCAAGGCTTTTTTATCTGAAGGGAAGGCTTTCTTGGACTCCGTGGTTTAAGATTTCTACTGCAAAGGTTTTGCAGGTTTCATTGTAATGTGTTCTCAGGGTTGTACAGGAGACTGAGTCTACTAGAGCATTGCACTGAGAGACCAGTACGTCAGCAATGAACTTCATAAAGACCCTTCAGCCACCTCACCTTAAAGACTGCACCAACATCATGTCTGTGATCTCAGGTTTTAACTGAGCTGACATTGATCCGGCTCCTGGCAGGGACATGGGCAGGTGGTGAGAGGGAGCTGCTGCCAGAAATGCCATGCGAGGGAGGGCTCAGGCACCTCCATGCCATACCCTGCAGGGCAGGTGCCCTCCCTGGTACACCCCCTGCTCTCCTCTCCCACCAGCACGGCCTCTGCCCTCAAGCCCCCAGTGTCCCCAGCAGGAGCTGCTTCCTCTGCAGGCAGAGCTGCAGCACAGGAGGGTCTGCTGAGTGTCTGTCTGTCCCTCCTTGGCCTTGCCTCCCATGGCAGCAGCACAGTGGCATTCCTGCTGGCTTCTCCACCTGGCCATTCTGCTGCTGTTCTTGTTTCCAGGCTGGCTGGGGATGGGGGTTTCACATGTCCACAGAGTGAGCCCTCGATGTGCTTGGGGGAAGGTGAGTACAGGGACAGGGAGAGGGGTGTGGAGATGGGCACTTTGAGCCTGGATTCTTCTACTCTCAGCAGTGTTCAGGTTCTTCTCAGGTGAACCTCTGAATGCAGTTGTCCTGCAGCTCAAAGAGATGCCAGCACAGGTCAGCACAAACCAGGGAGAGGATCCAAAGGATTTTACTTGGAATGCAGGAGAATTGCACAGGATTTCAGCTTTAGAGACTCTCCTCAGGAGTGGTAGGTAAACTAGAACAAAAGACACAATCCACCTATGTTCTTTCCTATTGCTATAGGACAAAATTCACTCCTGAATTACCCACAGCAGAATGTCCTCCTACAATGGAAAGCCTCAGGCAGCATCAATACAAACACAGGAAAGGGATCTGCCAAATGTCTGCATGCAATTGGGCAAGCGCGTTGGGGAGATACATGAGAAATGGAATTGTTTTTTCTCAGATAACTCTGGTATAGTATCACTGTATTTCTGTTCCCTGGGCAGGATCCCATGTGCAGAACCAGCAAATGCCCAACAGCAGCTCTGTGAGCGAGTTCCACCTGCTGGCATTTGCAGACACGCGCGAGCTGCAGCTCCTGCACTTCACGCTCTTTCTGGGCATCTACCTGGCTGCCATCCTGGGCAACGGACTCATCCTCACTGCCGTAGCCTGCGACCACTGCCTCCACACCCCCATGTACTTCTTCCTCCTCAACCTCGCCCTTCTCGACCTGGGATACATCTCCACCTCTGCACCCACAGCCATGGCCAATTCCCTCTGGGACACAAGAGTTATCTCCTACAAAGGTTGTGTCGCACAGGTGTTCTTTTTAGTCTTCTTCTTTGGTTCAGAGTATTCCCTTCTCACCGTCATGGCCTACGACCGCTACGTTGCCATCTGCAAGCCCCTGCACTACGGGAGCCTCGTGGGCAGCAGAGCTTGTACCCAGATGGCAGCAGCTGCCTGGGGCAGTGCCTTTCTCAATGCTGTCCTGCACACAGCCAATACATTTTCCCTGCCCCTCTGCCAAGGTAATGTTGTGGACCAGTTCTTCTGTGAAATCCCCCAGATCCTCAAGCTCTCTTGCTCAGATGTCTACCTCAGGGAAGGTCAGCTTCTCATCTTTAGTGCCTGTTTAACCACAGTATGCTTTGTTTTCATTGTGGTGTCCTATGTGCAGATCTTCAGGGTGGTACTCAGGATGCCCTCTGACCAGGGATGGTATAAAGCCTTTTCCACATGCCTCCCTCACCTGGCTGTGGTCTCTCTGTTTGTCAGCACTGTCATATTTGCCCATCTTAAGCCCCCCTTGATCTCCTCCGCATCCATTGACCTAGTGGTTGCAGTTCTGTACTCATTGGCACCTCCAGCATTGAACCCCTTAATCTACAGCATGAGGAACCAGGAGCTGAAGGATGCTTTGAGGAAACTGATGCATTGATGTCTTTCAAAATCAGGAAATTGCCCTTCATCTTCCACATATGGCTGATAATGTAATACATTTCTGGCACAAGGTTTAGTTTGCTGGGTTTTGGACTTTTTTAATACTCTTCAGAGCAGCAGCACCAGGTCAGGGATGTGTGTAATGGGGATTGCATGGGGAAGGGGTTCCACAGTGGCTGTCCAGGCCAGCACCAATGTGCTCACCTGGGAATTGTTCCCTGGGACATGTCATATCCCAGAAGAGCAGGGCCCCCTGTGTGTGCAGGGGAGATATGGGAAGGGAAACCCTTTGCTACTGCTGCCAGCAGGCCCATCATACCCATGTAGAGAGATGAATATGTGCAAGTGTTGCAGGAAGCACGGCCGAAAGCACGACAGACACCAGTAGAGTCAGATCATGCTCCAATTTATTGCCCGAATAGCCTAACTTTTATAGAGAACTTAACAGGGGTGGACAGTGTTTCACACAAGATTATTAGTCAAAAGCACTCAGACAAACAGCTACAAGAAAACAACCCCACCTGCAAGAAAACAACCCCCTTGTGATTAGCAGTCACATAGACCTTGTCCTTGAGGCCAGCTACTGGTAACAATATTTTCCTGAATTCCTCAATTGGGCGATGTGGGAACACTGTCATGGGAACTTCTCATAGTTGCCCTGGTAGCTTGGTTTGCTCAGCTACAGCAAGCCATGGGATTTTTGCTGTTTCAAGAAATCCCTCAACATGCAAGCACAAAGGCCATCAGCTATTCCTACAAGTCTCATGAAGGCCAGCAGGGCAGATAGTGTCATGAGGCCAAGTAACGTCCCCTGGGAAGCCACCTGAAGGCAGCTCTGGGATGTGCTTCCTTCAATGTCTCTGTGCCCATTCCTCATGCCTTGGGGTATCTCAGAGGAGGGCAGAGCAGGGCGAGGCACCGCAGGGCTGAGGTGCCTCCCAGCCTCTGGCAGTGGTTGCAGGAGTCAGAGGGACACTGCAGGCACTGCCCTGTGTGACTCCAGAAACAACCCCTGTTGTCCCTGTGAGACTTCTGTCATGCCTCTTGCACAGATTCAACGCAGATGCTCCTCTCCTCTATGTCACACTACCATGACTTTCTGGACTGGGCTGTCAGAGGTTTGGCTCAGAGATTTCTGGGGACTTGGAAAAGGCAGGCATCAAAAGCATCTTAAGGAATGACAATAAATAAATAAATAAATAAATAAATAAAAGGGCGAGGAGAATTGCAACTGTCACCTCTGCTCCTGCTGACATGATGGGGAAAGTCCTGCCATAGCCATCTTCAGGTATGTGGCAGAAAAAAAATTTAATTGCTGAAGCAGTAGGGAAGGGGAAAGAAGGACATGTGGTGAACGTGGACTTTATCAAGGCCTTTGCCATGGTCTTCTGGAGTTTCCCTTTAGCCAGACTGGTGATATTTGGACTGAAGAAAGGGATGATGATGTGAGGGGGAGGGTGGCTGGACATTAGTGGTACAAAGTCCTCCTGCCAGCCAGATACCAGCAGCATCCCTCAGTGATGGGCACTTGGGTCAACACCATTGACCCTCTTTGTTATCTCCCTTTATGATGACAGGGAGCACATTTTCAGCCTGCCAACGGGCAGGCTGGGGGTGCAGCAAGAGCTGGAAGGGGACAGACCCAGGACAGGTGACCCAAACTAGCCAAAGGGGTATTCCATACCATCTGACGTCATGCTAAACAATATATAGGGGTGGCTAGCCAGGGGGAGGGGGGCCGGACTGCTCATTGTTAGGCTGGGCATCGGTCAGCGGGTGGTGAGCAATTGCATTGTGCATCGCTTGTTTGTACACATTATTATTAGTAGTACTATTATCATCATTGTTATTATTATTATTATTGTTATTTTTATTTTCCTGTCTTATTAAACTGTCTTTATCTCAACTCACAGGCTTCACTTTCCGTTTCTCTCCCCCCTCCCAGAGAGGGAGGGGGAGGGGGAGAGAACAGCTGTGTGGTGTTTAGGTGCCGGCTGGGTTAAACCATGACACCTAGATGTCCTGATGTTTCATGGACCCATCAAGCTGCAAACAGCTCACACTTACATCCCTAGTCCAGGTCCACCTGAGCCACTTCAGCTTATATGATCTCTTCTGCTTTGTGCTCCTGCTTCCAAGATGGCCCAACTTTGGAGAAATCTACATCATCCTCTTCTTCCTCCTTTCTTGTCTGGGTAGGGGTTTCCTTCTTTTCTAAAGAAAAAGTGATTTTCACACCCACTGTTTTCTCTTGTATATAGAGTCAACTGATACTGGCTTAGGTTAATTCTCTGGCCCAGTGATGCGGCCTATTGCAGGGGCTGGAGTGGCTGCAGGAACCATCACAGGAGTTGTTCTGGCTGCAGGGCCTTTCAGAGGAGTTGGAGTGGCTGCAGGGCCTATTGCAGGTTTGGGAGTGGCTGTAGAACATATTATAGGGATGTGTTTAACCTTAAGCCCATTGCAGGAGCTGGAGTGCCTGTAGGGCCTGTTGCAGGGTTTGGAGTGGCTTTGGACAGGCTCTGGGCCTGTCAAAGGGGCTGGAGTGTACGTGCAGGAAAAGTCACAGGGGTTGGAGAGGTGTGGACTGTAGCTTCTTAAGAATACCTTAACCACCAGCATATTGCAGTGATTTGTATCTCTTTGGGACTGCCGGGGTGATGACACAAATTTCTAAGCATTTCACATTTTTTTTTTAGGATTCTGCACTTGCTCAGAGGTGAAGTTCCAAAGCACTGGACATGTCCACTGCTCTAGGTGTCTGCCCAGATCCTCGAACTCTCCCTGCCACTCCTAACTTTCCCGCCTCTGGAAAGATCTCTGGATGGCATGTTTAAGTAATTGTTTAAACTTAAACAAAACCTGAATTCCTTTCAGGAGACCTAAAAATAGGAACATGCTGGTTTGACCATCCAAAGAATATTCAAAGCTTTGAAGAGCTATTGTAATTAGCCTGGAGGAGAAGCACGAGGTGGAAGAGAAACGGAGAGTGAAGAATTGGGGAAAAGCATCCCCCACCACCCTGCATAGATTTACTCCCTGAGGAGAAAAGGCAAAGACTGTAATTCTTAATAGTTTCCAAGAGATGAAGAGATGGTTCCTGAGGTATTGAGGGGGAAATAATTTGATCCTATCAGAAGTCAGTGTTATCCACTACAGCAAAAGAGTAACCTTAAATCAGCCCCCAGAATTCATAAACAGCATGACATGGAAGACAGACAGTTACTAATGTGCTATACAACACAGTTCAGGATGTTGGAGTAGCATTTAGGTTTAGGGATTACTCTTTAAAACTCTTTAAAATTGGGTACTCTTTAAAATCGGTTACTCTTTAAAATTGGCTAATGGCCTTACATCAATGTTTTAATTCTGTGTTAAAGCAACATCAACATTACCTGCAGCCTCTTACCTCTACGAAATCGTTGTAGAGGATCGCTCACCCTCCTCCCTCCCTCTCTAGGGATGTCTGGATCAGCCCCTGGCTTTGTGTTTCATGGATTACTGAGGGCAGATTGAGAGACATCAGTCAAGGCAGGGAGGTGCTCATAGCAAAAAGCACCTTGCTTCCCCACCTTGCTCTCTAGTTGAGAGCAAGGTGGGGAAGCGAGGTGGGTATCTAAGTCCTGCAGGGAAACAGGTGCAGACATGTGACAGCATAGGACAGCCTGTGGTGGTTATTGTCAAGGATCTTTTGCAAGATGAAAGCCCCTGATGGAGCCAACAGCTTTGTCTGCTGGGTTCTGGCTCCTGTCTCTGTCAGTGATGCCTATGAGGAGACACCTCATCCTTACTGCAAGAGGGCCTCAATGCCTCCTCATCCCCCTCCAGGAGCCTGGGAGATGTCCTCCTGTAGCCTTGTACTTGGCACTGCCCTTACCCACTGTGCACTGACCCAGGAAGAGCCCTAAACCTTGCTGGAGGGACAGCATCTCCCTTCCCAGAGGCTGGGGTTAGGGCCCGACTGTTGGACTTCATGGGACACATCAAGGTTTCCTCAGCATCAGGGCCACCTTTCCTGGGCCTTGGTCTCCCTGTCATCACTGCCTGCCCTTTTCTGCTCTAACAAGTCCATGGGGAGACTTTGTCAGTAATGTCCCTCAGTGGGACCGTTAACACTGTGAGAGGCTTTGGAGTTTGCATCAGACTTGGACTACTTGAGAAGGTGCTTCAGCCACCCAGATAAAGCTCCTCTGCCAGGCACAGCATTGCTGGGGGCACTGCGTGCAGCTGGCATGGGGAGAGGAGAGAAGGGGGAGAGAGGTTCAGGGCAGCCTGGAATAGGAAGGCAGGGGAGAGCTGGCAGAGGGAGAAATCTTGCCAGCCACCTCCCATTGGTAAGTCTCTGGGTGCAGAGGTTGCCAGGTTTTCCTGGAGCTAGCCCAGCCCTCATCTGATGGGAGCTGTCAGGAGGATACTCGGTGTTGGAGTTGAAGGCCACACAGGGCTTGTGTGCTGCAGGGTCAGTGTGCATGGCCCGAGGGCTCCCTCCTCTTGGGGCCGGCTGCAGGTTGTGCAGCCAGGGATGCAGGCAGGGGTTGCCAGGTCTGTGGTGCAGAGCAGGGTCCTTGCTGTGCCGCAGGGGCTGTGTGCCAAGGCAGGGCCTCTGCTGCCTGCCTGGCTCAGCACTCAGCCTTCCCGGGGAGCTGCTGAGGTGCTGTGGGGAGAAGCTGCGGGTGGAAGTAGCCCCCCTGGTACCGCAGGGCAGGACAGGGCAGGGTCCTGCTGCTGCCCAGAGCCTGCTGCCTGGGGCAGGCTGCTCACAGCCCCACACCTCCCCAGGGCACTGCACTGCAGAACTGCCTAGCAAGAGCTACCTGAGGGCAGTGCACTTTTTAGAATCTGCTTCATTTTCCTGCCCATGTGTTGAAGCAGAAGGATGGTAATGAAGTAGGAACATCTGTAGTAGAGACTAAGGCTCCTTCAGCATTGCTGCTGCTCTGAGGCACCTCACACACCTCAGCATACAGACAGTGCCAACCTCACCTTTGTTGTTTCATAGGGAATTATTTGACCTTCTCTTGTCCTGCAGACAGGGAGATGTCCTTTGCATGTGGCTATCTTGGCTCCCTTACTCAGAGGCAATAAATATGTAACAGCAGCTCCATCACTAAGTTCCTCCTTCTGGCATTTGTAGACATACGTGTGCTGCAGCTCCTGCACTTCGGGCTCTTTCTGGGCATCTACCTGGCTGCCCTCCTGGGCAATAACCTCATCCTCACCACTGTAGCTTCACACACCTCCACATACAGACAGTACCGGCATCACCTTTGTTGTTTCTTAAGGAGTTATTTGACCTTCTCCTCATGTCCCGCCAACAGGGACATGTCCCTGGCCTGTGCACTTCTCAGATCACTGCAGATTTCCTTTTACCTGTTGCTGTAGACCAGGACTGACTGCTGCAGAGCCCACAGCACAGCCCCCTGCCTCTTGTGGCACCCTCAGAGCATCAAGCAGAGGTAAGCCAAGCAGCTGCAGAAAGCTCTTCCTGTGAAAGGAATGGGAAAGAATGTGTTGTGTGTGACTGTTCTATGAGACGTGCAAAGTATTTTGGTCAGAGAAGTCCTTAAATTTTACAATGTCATTTCTTCTTCTGGACAGACTACATTGCCCAGGGGCAATAAATGTGTAACAGCAGCTCTATCACTGAGTTCCTCCTGCTGGCATTCGCAGACACGCGTGAGCTGCAGCTCCTGCACTTCGCACTCTTCCTGGGCATCTACCTGGCTGCCCTCCTGGGCAATGGCCTCATCCTCACTGCCGTAGCCTGCGACCACCGCCTCCACACCCCCATGTACTTCTTCCTCCTCAACCTCGCCCTCCTCGATCTGGGCTCCATCTCCACTTCTATCCCCAAAGCCATGGCCAATTTTCTCTGGGATGCCAGGGTCATTTCCTACACAGGATGTGCTACACAGGTCTTTTTGCTAGTCTTTTTGATTTCATCAGAATTATCTCTTCTCACCGTCATGGCCTATGACCGCTACATCGCCATCTGTCAGCCCCTGTACTACAGGACTCTCCTGAGCAGCAGAGCCTGTGCCAACATGGCGGCAGCTGCCTGGGGCAGTGGCTTTCTCCATGCTGTGCTGCATACTGCCAATACATTTTCACTGCCTCTCTGCAATGGCAATACCCTCAACCAGTTCTTCTGTGAAATCCCCCAGATCCTCAAGCTCTCCTGCTCAGACTCCTACCTAATGGAAGTTCAAGTTCTTGTGGTTACTGCTTTTCTATTTGGGGGTTGTTTTGTTTTCATTGCTCTGTCCTATGTGCAGATCTTCAGGGCTGTGCTGAGGATCCCCTCGCAGCAGGGACGGCACAAAGCCTTTTCCACATGCCTCCCTCACCTGGCTGTGGTCTCCCTCTTTATGAGCACCATCATGTTTGCCCAGCTGAAGCCCCCATCCATCTCTTCACCATCCCTGGACCTGGTGCTCGCAGTCCTGTATGCAGTTGTGCCTCCAGCAGTGAACCCCCTCATCTACAGCATGAGGAGCCAGGAGCTCAAGAATGCCATATGGAAACTGACGGGCAGGTGTTTTTCATAACCAATAATATTCTTGCCTCTCTTCTTCTGAAAACAACTGAAAACGTTACTCATGATAGGCCATGCCAATTCTTTGATCTTGTGTTGCTGCTAGTTTCCACTAATATCCTGAGTAATTTTGTTCACTTAGAAGTAACATTCTTCATTTTGGTTCATTATTCTATTTCCCTCCTAAAAGAGTGTCGTGGCTCTGCTCGAGTGGGCAGCCGAGCTCCACCACAGCTGCTCTCTCACTCCCCCTCCTCAAAGAGGAATGGGGAGAAAATATGTGAAAAGGGCTCAAGGATTGAGATAAGGATGAGAAAATCATGCAATAATTATTGTAACGGGCAAAACAGACTCAGCATAAGGAGATAGTAAGATTTATTGCTCATCACTAACAAGCTAGAGAAGTGAGAAACAAAGGAAAGAAACCAAAAGCACCTTCCCCCCCATCCAACCTCTTCCACCTCATCCCCCTGAGTGGTGCAGGGGAACGGGAAATGTGGGTTATGGTCAGTCTACAGCACTTCTTCTCTGCCGCTCCTTCTCGGTCACTCTCGTCCCCTGTGCCGTGGGGTCCCACCCACGGGATGCAGTCCTTGATGAACGGATCCAGCGTGGGCTTCCCACAGGCAGCAACTCTTCCAGAACTGCTCCAGATATGGGTCCGTACCACGGGGTCCATCCCTCAGGAGAAAACTGCTCCAACCTGGCTCCCCTACGGGCAGCAGCTCCTGCCAGGTCACCTGCTCCTGCGTGGTCTCCTCTCCACGGGCTACAGGTCCGGCCCGGAATCTGCTCCGGCAGGGGTCTTCCACAGGTGGCACCCTCCGTCGGTGCAGGTCCACCTGCTCCACCGTGGTCTCCTCCACGGGCTGCAGCATGGAACCCTGCTCCACCGTGGTACTCCATGGGCTGCAGGGGGACATCCTGCTTCACCATGGTCCTCACCACAGGCCGCAGGGGACTTCTGCTCCGGCACCTGGAGCACCACTCTCCCTCCTTCTACACTGACCTAGGCACCTGCAAGGCTGTTTCTCACTCCCTTCACTCTCCCGGCTGCTGTGTGGTGTAGCGTTTTTTTCCCTGTCTTAAATATGCTCTCACAGAGGTGCAAAACAACATTGCTTATTGGCTCAGCTCTGGAAAACAATGGGGCCCTTCCCAAACATGGGGCAGCTTCTAGATTTTTCTCACAGAAACCACCCCTATGGCTCCCTGCTACCAAAACCTTGCCACGTAAACCCACTACAAAGAGCCATGCCTAAACACCCACATCTGCTTTCAGAGTTGCCATCACATTAGAATGTGCTCAAAGAGAGTCCCAAAGGCTCCCTGGGACATAGGAAGTGCTGGGTGTAGTGGGTTTACATGGCAAGGTTTTGGTACCATGGGGTCATAAGTGTGGCTTCTGTGAGAAGGACGTAGAAGCTGCCCCATGTTAGGTAAGGACCCCATTGCTGACAAGAGATGAGCCAATAAGTGATGTTGTTTTGCACCTCTGTGAGAGCATGTTTAAGGCATGGAAAAAAAAATGCTGTGCCACACAGCAGCTGGGAGAGTGAGAGGAGTGATGAACAGTCTTGCAGGCACCAAAGTCACTGAAGAATGAGGGGGAGAGGTGCTCCAGGCTCCGGAGCAGAAGTCCCCCGTGGCCTGTGGTGAGGACCACAGTGAAGCAGGCTGTCCCCCTGCAGTCCATGGAGTACCACGGTGGAGCAGGGTTCCACACTGCAGGCCATGGAGGACACCACAGTCGAGCAGGTGGACCTGCACTGAGTGAGGCTGCCGCCTGTGGAAGACCCCTGCCGGAGCAGATCCGAGGAGGGACCTGTATCCAGTGGAGAGGAGACCACGCAGGAGCAGGTGACCTGGCAGGAGCTGCTGCCCGTAGGGGAGCCAGGTTGGAGCAGTTTTCTCCTGAGGAATGGACCCAGTGGTACGGACCCATATCTGGAGCAGTTCTGGAAGAGTTGCTGCCTGTGGGAAGCCCACGCTGGATCCGTTCATCAAGGACTGCATCCCGTGGGTGGGACCCCACAACACAGAGGACGAGAGTGATTGAGAAGGAGCGGCAGAGAAGAAGCGCTATAGACTGACCATAACCCCCATTCCCCCGTTCCCCTGCACAACTCAGGGGGATGAGGTGGAAGTGGTTGGTTGGGGAAAGGTGCTTTTGGTTTCTTTCCTTTGTTTCTCACTTCTCTAGCTTGTTAGCAATAAGTACTATCTCCTTATGCCAAGTCTGTTTTGCCTGTCACGATAATTACTGTGCGATCTCCTCATTCTTATCTCAACCCTTGAGCCCTTTTCATCATATTTTCTCCCCATTCCTCTTTGAGGAGGGGGAGTGAGAGAGCAGTTGTGGTGGAGCTTGGCCGCCCACCCGAGTAAAACCACCACAACGACACAACCCTTTTGTAACAGCACAGAAGCATCCTCCTGGAGAACACCAGGAGCTTTGTGGTGCACCCAAACCTTCCTAGGTATCCAAACAATCCCCTCATGCTCCAAAGCACATCCCTTGACATGCAAGATTCAAGCCAGGGAACCCAAGCACCTCCTGAATCATCATGTCAGGGCTGAAAAGCATCTCCTTGGAGACATCAAGCCCCTACCTAGAGCATTCAAGAATCTAGCCTAGGTAAGAAGAATATCCTTCATGCATCTAAGCATCTCCATACTTCTATCTAATACCTTCTTGGAAGACCCAAGCACCTCTCTGTGGAAGAGAAGCATCAGCCGTGAGCACCCAAGCGTCTCCATGGGGCACCCAAGGAAATCCTTGCAGGACCCAAGCATCTCCACACAGCAATGAAGTACTTCCTTGGAGAAACCACACAAGCATCTCTCTGGGGAACACAAGCACCTTCCTGGAGGACCCAAGGATCTCTCTGGAATCCCCAAGCATTTTTCCAGGGCACGCTAGCATCTCCTTGCTTGAGCCAAGCAACCTTCCTTGAGCACACGAGCATCTCTCTGGAGCACACAAGCATCACCCCAGAGTATCCATGCACTTCTGTGGGACACCCAGGTTCTTTCCTTTGATGGCAAACATGTCCTAGGGCTCACAAACACTACTTTGGGCACCCAAGTAATTCCCAGATCACAGAAGCATCTCCCAGAGGCACCCAAGCAGATTCTGAGAATACCCAAGCATCTATTTGGAGCAATAAAGCACTCACTGGGTCACCCAGGCATGTCTCTGGAGCACCCAGACGTGCCCCCGGGCACCCAGGCATCTCCTTTGAGCATTGTAACATCTCCCCAGAGCACACAAGCACCTCAAGGGACAGCCAAGATCCCCCATGGGCACCTCCAGCCACTCCCCGTGGTTCACAAACACCTCCCTGGGGTACAGAAATATGTCTCTGGAAACACAACACATCTCCATAGACATCTCCAAGGCTTTCTCTGGAGCACTAGGAACCTCCCTGTGGTGTAAGAGGGGCAACCAAGAACCTCCCTAAGGCACATAAGCATAGCCCTGGGGCATACTAACATCTTGCTGGTGCACCTGGTTCTGTCCTGGTCATGCCAGGTTCTCCCATGATCACCCAAGCTCCTCCCTGGAACACCCAAGCACCTCATTGGAGTCCCCAAGAATCTCCCTGCTGCACTCCAACATCTGAGTGGAAAACCCAGGCATCTCCTCAGGGTTCCAAAACAACACCTGGAGCACCAATCTTCTCATGGGAGCTTATCGGCCACTTCCTGCAGTAGCCAAGCATCTCACAAGGGTACCCAAGCACACTGCATCACCCAAAATACTCTCTGGAGAAACAAACAAACAAGACGGCCTCATTTGCTTGCTCCTCCTGATCACGTGGCCTGTAGCAGACCCCCACTCCAATGTCCCCTGTCCCTGCCCTCCTATAACCATGACTCATCAGCTCCCCGTCAGCTCCTCACCCATCCCCAGGCAGAGCTGCAGGTACTCCAGCTGCTCCTTGACAGGGAGGGTGATGCCCCCTCCTCATGTCCCCAGCCTGCCCTTCCTAAAGAGCCCATGTCCTTCCATTCCAACATGCCACTCATGGGAGTCATCCCCTCGTGTCTCCTCAGTGCCAAAGCGGTCATTTCATAGCAGCGGGCACAGATGGGGCTGAGGGACTCCGTGCCTTCTTTTTCCTTAGAATTTGCCAAAAATCTCCCTCTCCTCTTCGTTTGGGGATACGGGAGAGAATCAGAAAATTCTGATTTTCAACCAAGCCTGTGAGCTTTTCAATTTAAATGGGTGCACAGCATGATTTCTACGATCAGCTGGAATTTGGCAGGAAGAGATATAGTGAAGTGGACTCTGAAACAATTCAGTCCTGCAGTGTGAAAATGGAAAGAAATTGTCGGTTAATGTAAAAACAGTTGAAGAGGACAGAAAAGGAAGGGAGGATAATAACAAAGGAATTGCAACCAGCAAGGACAGCCAGCAGTGTACTGGGCTGTGTGAGCTGGGAATGGTCAGGCGGTGCAGGGAAGGGATGATCCAGAAGACAGCACCCAGATTTCAGGTCTCCAGGACAGGAGGGATGTCAGCAAGCTGCAGTGGGTTTAGCACAGGGGCCCCAAGATGCTCTGAAGCACTCTGCCAGTGAGGAGAGGCTGAGGGTGCTGGGCTTGTGCAGCCTGGGGAAGGGCAGGGAGAGGGGGACCTCCTCTGGCTGTATCTCTGAGGGGGTTGTGGAGGATGCGGAGCCAGGATCTTCAGCTGGGTTCAGGGTGGGAGGGCAAAAGACAACAGCTGTGAAGGTGAAAGAGGAGAGCTTCAGGCTAAAAAGAAGGCAAAAAGCCTTCCCACCATGAGCTCAGCTAGGCGTCACCCAGAGGCTGTGCAGTCTCCGTCTTTGCTGGTTTTGCAAAATGCAACAGGATCAAGCCCTGAACAGCCTGTTCTGACCGTGCTTATGACAGCTTGGGCTGCAGGCCTCCTGAGGACCCTGCCAACATGCCTTATGGTCCTTTGACCTCAGGCCCAGTTTCTGGTGGTGCCAGAGGAGATGCTGTGGAGCCTGAATCCTCCTGTGCTGTAGGGGACCATCTAAAGCCAGGCAGGTGAACATCTACTCATCGCCCTTGGCTGTAACTGTAGCCTGGGAGGCACTGCCTCAGCCATCTCCGCATTACACCTCCAGCTCCTGTCTTCCAGCTGTAAGCACCTGAAAGTCCATTGCCTGGATGTGCTCTGAGGTGTGGGAAGAGATCTGGGCTTTTCTGGGGCATTAGTTCTCTCCCTCTGCATGCTGCTCCTCTTGGAGACAGTCTCATTTTTCATTTTCTTCCCTACCTGGAGGGAAATGCATACTCTATCCTGGCCATAAAGCTGAGCATGTTTACTACTTTTGCCACACTTCCACATCTCCTGGACCTGTCACCTGGAAAAGTGAATATTGCGTGCATGTTCGTGGCCCTGCTTTCTTCCATCTGGGCAGCAAGGTCCACATCTCGGTGTTACGTACGTTTTTTGCAAAGACTGTGAATTGTCATGGATAAGATAAGATTCTTCGAGGGGGGCACAGGGCTTTGTACAAGATGCAGAGTGATCTTACTTGATGGTGTTGGCCTAACAATACTAGAAATGCTTTGAAATGTCAATAAAAATAATAAAAATAATAATAATAATAAAAAAAGAAAACTAAACTAAACAGAAATAAAGGCAAACTTCTAAAGCATTGACAATTTATGGATGCACATTTCCACGTTTATGATTTTTGTGACTTTGTCTTCCTTTAATTTCATATTTATTAATGGCCGGTATCAATCCTTTGAGACACACTGCCCAGCCTCCACCTGCAGCTCCTGAGGGCCTCAGGTCTCCCACAGGTCCTCTTGACAGCTGCCAGCCCCAGGAAAACACCTCCAGTACAGAGGGGCCCCTGAACCTAGCAAGGTCTGCCTGGAAAGGTGAACAAATTATTCCAACATAGGAAAGAAAATATAAATAAATATATAAATAAAAGAGCACGTGTTCATCACTTCAAACACTCTGCCTAGAACAGTCCTTGTATGGCCATCCCTTGGGGAAGGTGAACCTCATTAGCTGCAGCTTGCACTGGGCACACAGCTGAGGAGAGTGTTTTACTGTTTACTGAACTGCACCACGCTTAACTTTGGTTGGTTTTCAATGGGGAGCAGTCCTTCTGTGCCTGTGTGCAGACAGTTCTGTGGGGAAAAGGGCTGGGAGTTGGTGCAAAGGAACTGTAACATGCAGCTGCAGCCCTGACTGGAGAAGTCTGATGGGAGGAGAAGTGCTGCAAGTCCCAGGTGGCTCCTGAGAGAAATGGTGGGGCTGAGGAGGTGAGGAGCAAGGTTGCCCACAGAGTGCCTGGCCTCAAGGGACTGCCTTTCCAAGCTGACCAGGCCTCCTTAGGAGACCCTCTGGATCAATAGCAAAGGGAGAGGGCAGGGAATTGAAATAAATCAATAAAGAATCCAGCTTGAAGGGAAAACTTACTTACTATCAACTGCTCATTGAAATGTGCCTCATTCACTAGCTTTCTGAAATCTCCCCAATGAGACGTAAAAGCCCTGAAGCCTTGAAGGAACTGCTGGGCAGAAAGAGGGCACAGGAGGGCTCTCTGCATTGTGCCGAGCCCCAGGGTGAATTTGGCGCTGAGTCCATGCACCTCTGATGCTGAGAGAAGATAGCGCAGGCTGTTCAAGAGGTTAAGGCTAGAAGAAATGCTGAAGGTTCTGCGAGTGTTAATTGGTCCCACTGGGGGCCATTACCACCACAGCTCCCCCTTGGACTTGTTAGCAAAGGAAACGGGAGTCAGTGATGATAGGCAGGCAAAGGCAAAGTAAAGGTGGCCCTGATGGCAAGGAAACCTTGATGTGTTTTATCAAAGAAAGCACCAAGGCTTGACACCCAGCTCTGGGAAGAGAGCCTCTGTCACTCACGCTGCTCTTCAAGGGGCAGCGGGATCTGGGGTGTGTGATGGCAACTAAAGGACAACAGTACAACATCAGTGCACAGAGCTGCAAGGAGGCCACATGGTTCCAGTGCCAGGAGCACAATGTGTCGTCTCATAGGCCCCAGTGGCAGAGACAACAGCCAGAGCCAC
Organism: Asarcornis scutulata; assembly: GCA_013398475.1. Taxonomy (NCBI): domain Eukaryota; kingdom Metazoa; phylum Chordata; class Aves; order Anseriformes; family Anatidae; genus Asarcornis; species Asarcornis scutulata. The sequence continues at coordinate 28,087 of VZSO01008797.1, forward strand.
GGGGACAAAGACTTCTGCTGTGTCAGGGCCTTCCAGCCCTGTCAGTGCCCTTGGACATCTCCCCACAGGTTGTCCTATCTTGTCCCATGCATGAACCATTTTCCCTGCAGCCTGGAGACATCCAACCTGCTTCCCCACCACAGCATCTCCCTACCCATACTAGGGACTCCTTGTGCTCACTGCCTCTGACTTGAAACACAAGCCATGGGCTGAAGCAGACTCCCTCTGAGTCACCACAGCACTGCCCTTGGAGTGGCATTTCTTTCTCCTCTTCACCACACTGGACCTCCAAAACAGCCACTTCTTGGTGGATTTCCTTTCTCATGCTCTTTACCCCTACCCAAAATGTGCCATCATCTCTGAAAGCAGATTTCCATCTGTCAGGAGCTCCTGCAGTCTGGACTAAACCTGCTGTGATGTATGGAGCTGTGCTGACCCTGATGCAGAGCAGAGCATCACAAGATGAGAAAGAGAGGCTCTCTTCTCCTTGGAAAACAGAATGTGATTTATTCACCAAATCCCAGAGTTTCACAAGGTCGTCTGCAAGGAACACTTACTGTCGATGGACAAGTCTCAGGTTAGGAACCATGTAAGGAAACTGGGCACCATGAGCATGGTAGCCCCGAGCCCTGCCTGCCCTCCTCCTGCCATGCTCCATCAGGCGGCTGCAGCAGAGGGGACCCACAGCCAGCCCCTGGCTGGGCTCTGCCACCCGCCTCTCCAGTGCCATCCCTGCTGCCTTGGGGTGCTCTGTGAGGTGCAGGGTGACCTCACAAGGCCTGCCGGCCAGCACATCTCCTGTGGGGCAACCAGGCCGCACAGCGGCAGGGACCTCACCACCACCCTTCCATTCTCCTCTCCTCCCCTCATCCCCAGCCTTGTCTCTGCTGGCAGGAGCAGCCTCAGGAGGTGCTTCCTGGCCTAGAGAGAAGGAAGTTTAGAAACTTTCATCCCTGATGTTACTTTAGTCACTAATTAGTCAGCTTTATCTATAAGAGCCTACAGACTTGTATCTCAGAATGAGGGCAAGGTGACCCAGGCCTAGAGCATGTGTCAGAAGATTAGGTGAGAAACTCATGCTATGCATATATCCTTGGATGTATAACCACCTAAGCTTTGTATGCATGCCTAAGATGAAAGAATAAGAGAAGAAAGGTTTTGATGGCTTGAGCATGGACAAGAACTGGATTCAACTAACGAACATAGTGAGGAAGACTACCGATGACCACCAGAGACCCCTGAGAGACAGGGGAAACAAATGTGCATGTCTCAGCGACACTTACTGATTTGAATGAGTTACAGGAAGTAGTATGAATATGTTTTGGGGAAATCTGATTAACATGTTTGTTTTGCTTGTATATAACCCCTATAGCTCAAACACTTCTGTAAGCATTGGAGTGGTCCCCTGTGTGTCCAGCACCTCAGTAAAAGAACGCCTGCTTTCTAAAACTCCAAACTGAGTCTTAGAGAGTTACTTTGACTGTCTTTTACAGTATCACCCTTGCCTCCTGCCAGCTGCTGCCCACTGAGGATCCTGGTATAAACTTGGCCATGCACCAACACCACCGCTCGTGCTGCCTTTGCTGCCTTGCCCTGTCCTCTCCCTCGATTCCTTGTCTCTGCCGGGCTCCATGTTCCACACCCAAACACATCTCTTTGCTGTTGTCACCCTCTCCTCTGCCCAGCTGGATGGCAGAGCCAGGGCAGGACATGGTAGAGTTAAGCCCTGTAGCTAGAGTTAGGCCCTGTAGTGCCCATGCAGAGCGCTTGTGGTAAAGTGGGAGCTGAGACTGGGTTCTGTGGTGCAGAGGAGGCCCCATGCAGAAAAGATGAGGTTAAACAGCAACTTGCAGGGGGGGGGGGGGGGCGGTGTCCATCGTGGTTTGGCATGGGAGACTTCTGGCCTTGAAGGGGCAAGGGATGTGTTGACACAACTTCTCTGGGCAACCTGTTCCATTGACCACCACCCCCAAAGGAAAGAATGTCTTCCTTATACCTATTTTTAAAGAACCTTCTTTTAGTTTTAAAACATTACCTAAAGGCTCCCTTTAGGTACTGGAAGGCTGCTATAGGGTCTCTCCAGGCTGAAGAGAACCACCTTTCTCAGCCAGTCTTCACTGAAAAGATGCCCCAGCCTCTCTATCCTGTTTTTGGCCTCTTCTAGACTACTTCTAATAATTCCATGTCCTTCTAGAGTTTGGGGCCCCAGAGCTGAATGCAGTAATCCAGGAGGTGTCTCCCAAGAGCAGAGCTGAGGGAGAGAATCACCTCTCTCAATGTTTGGGCCAAACTTCTTTGATGCAGCCCAGAATACAGTTGGCTTTCTGGGCTGCAAACTCACATTGCCGGCACAGGTTGAGCTTCTCATCCACCCACACCCCAGGTCCTCCTCCTCCTCCCAGTCCAGCTGCAGGACCTTACACTTGGCCTTTGTGAACCTCATGAGATCCCACAGGAAAATCTCTCAAGCCTGTCCAGGTTCATCTGCATATCACCCCTTCCCTTCAGTGTATCGACTGCACTGCCCAGATTGGTGTCATCAGCATACTTGCTGAGACTGCACTCAGTAACACTGTCCATGTCACTGACAAAGTGTTAAACAGTGCTGGTCCCAATACTGACCCTTGAGGAACACCACTTTTTATTGACCTCCACTTGGACATTGAGCTTGGGCTCTCCAGCTCCTTGAGGGTGACCATCCAGCCAATTCCTAACCCACCAGGTGATCCAGGAGCTTAGCCTAGCTCAGCAGCAAAGCACCCAACCATGGCATTGCTTGCTCTGTGCCATTGGACTCTCTTGAGGTATCCCCAAGGCCTCAGGGCTGACAGCTCCTGAAGGCAGCAGGGTCTCTGATGGGGTGTGGTGTCTGAAGCAGACTGAAGGCATCACCGACTGCTCCTCTCTGAAGAAAGGTGAGATGAATTTTTGAAGTGTGATTTGTGCTATTAAACTGTGGTTGTCAAATGTGAGAACAAATGATTCCTTAACCTCTATTGTGCTCCATGTGCATTGCAGGACACCTCAGCCATGAAAGGCGGGGATCATTTCACCTCTCTGAAATTTTTTACTGTTTTGTTTAGGAAGTGCGGAAGAAACACCTTGGTGATTTTTGTCCCAACAAGACAGAGTAGACCAGAATGCTCTAAAAGGGATTCCAAGAAGAAAAGGAAATAGGGCAATAAGACATCATTGGCTGAGTTTCCACTACCATGAATATTGAAGTTCCTCAAACCCCCTTAGACACATCTCTTCATCCTCTCTCGCATGACCAGCACGGTAACTGGGATGTGGAACACCCTCATCATTGTGCTGTTTTTTGAGAGCCAGCACCTGCAGAGGCCTGTGGCCTTCTTCCTGGGGGAGATTTGTCCTCCTTGCAGATCTTGTACAGCTCCACCACCCTGAGCCAGATGCTGGCCAGCTTCCTGACTGGGGACAGCATCCCTTTGCTCACAGAGGTGGGAGCACTATCAGCTGCACCTTCTGCACGAACAGAGTGCTTCCTGCTGGGGGCCATGTCCCACGGTCAGCCCTGGGCTGTATGCCATCCCTGTTCTCTGCAAGGCTAGAGAAGTGGAAGGTCTGACTCCAGAAGGCAGCTGCACCTGAACCAGGAGAATTTCTCTCATGTACAGTAATTATTTCTCCTCCTTCCTGCTACAGTTCCATGGCCCCAGTGTCATGCACACCTGCTATGATTTTGCCCCATTGCTGGAGCTGTCCTGCAGTGCCATGGTAATACTCATGGTCTTTGCTTTCATAATCTACATTTTGGATGCAATCTTCCCCTTCCCTCCCATGCAGTTTTCATGAGTGTTTGTCCTGTGTTGTTGCCCAAGGCCTTATCCACCTGCTCTTCCATCCTCACGAGTGTCACAGTTTTCTATGACACTGTCGTGGTTTAACCCGGCCGGCAGCTAAATACCACGCAGCCGTTCGCTCACCCTCCCCCCTCCCTCTCTGGGACGGGGGAGAGAAATGGAAAGTGAAGCCCGTGAGTTGAGATAAAGACAGTTTAATAAGACAGGAAAATAATAATAATAATAATAATAATAATAATAATAATAATAATAATAATAATAATAATAATTATAATAATAATAATAATAATACAATGATGATAATAGTACTACTACTAATAATATGTACAAACAAGTGATGCACAATGCAATTGCTCACCACCCGCTGACCGATGCCCAGCTTAACCCCGAGCAGTCCGGCCCCTCCCTCGGCTAGCCACCCCTATACATTGTTTAGCATGACGTCATATGGTATGGAATACCCCTTTGGCTATTTTGGGTCACCTGTCCTGGGTCTGTCCCCTCCCAGCTCTTACTGCACCCCCAGCCTGCCTGTTGGCAGGACAGAGCAAGAAGCTGAGATGTCCTTGGCTTGGTATAAGCACTGCTCTGCAACAATTAAAACATCGGGGTGTTATCAGCACTCTTCTCATCCTAAGCCAAAACACAGCATTCCACCAGCTACCAGGAAGAAAATTAACTCTGTTCTAACTGAAACCAGGACATCTATCATCATCACTGGCTGTGTGAAGTGCAGAACAGCCCTCCTCAGAGATCTTAATGAAGCCCTTTCCCAAACCTTCATCATCCCTCTGGTCAGTCTTCAGGTTGCTTAGTGGTGGTGTGGGAAGGGTGAGAGAGGTGTTGGTGGAACTGCTGACACTGTCATAAGACCTATCCCAAAGACCTTGCAAAACAGAATCACAGAATCACAGAATCACAGAATTTCTAGGTTGGAAGAGACCTCAAGATCATCGAGTCCAACCTCTGACCTAACGCTAACAGTCCCCACTAGACCATATCCCTAAGCTCTACATCTAAACATCTTTTGAAGACTTCCAGGGATGGTGACTCCACCACTTTCCTAGGCAGCCTGTTCCAATTTCTAACAACCCTTTTGATAAAGAAGTTCTTCCTAAGATCCAACCTAAAACTCCCCTGGTGCAACTTAAGCCCATTCCCCCTCGTCCTGTCACCAGGCACGTGGGAGAACAGACCAACCCCCACCTCGCTACAGCCTCCCTTGAGGTACCTATAGAGAGCGATAAGGTCGCCCCTGAGCCTCCTTTTCTCCAGGCTGAACAAGCCCAGCTCCCTCAGCCGCTCCTCGTAGGACTTGTTCTCCAGGCCCGTCACCAGCTTCGTCGTCCTTCTCTGCACCCGCTCAAGCACCTCCATGTCCTTCTTGTAGCGAGGGGCCCAAAACTGAACACAGTACTCGAGGTGCGGCCTCACCAGAGCTGAGTACAGGGGGACGATCACCTCCCTAGCCCTGCTGGTCACACTGTTTCTGATACAAGCCAGGATGCCATTGGCCTTCTTGGCCACCTGAGCACACTGCTGGCTCATATTCAGCCGACTATCAGCCATCACTCCCAGGTCCTTCTCTGCCTGACAGCTCTCCAACCACTCCTCTCCTAGTCTGTAGCTCTGCTTGGGGTTATTGCGCCCCACGTGCAGGACACGGCACTTGGCCTTGTTAAACTTCATGCAGTTGACCTCAGCCCATCGATGCAGCCTATCCAGATCTTCCTGCAGAGCTTTCCTACCCTCAAGCAGATCGACACACGCATAGCTTGGTGTCGCCTGCAAACTTACTGAGGGTGCACTCAATCCCCTCATCCAGATCATCGATGAAGATATTAAAGAGGACCGGCCCCAGCACCGAGCCCTGGGGGACGCCACTAGTGACTGGCCTCCAACTGGACTTGACTCCATTCACCACGACTCTTTGGGCCCAGCTATCCAGCCAGTTTCTAAACCCAACGAACCATGCGCCAGTCCAAGCCAAGAGCAGCCAGTTTCTTGAGGAGAATGCTGTGGGAGATGGTGTCAAAAGCCTTGCTGAAGTCAAGGTAGACCACATCCACAGCCTTTCCCTCATCCACCCAGCGCATCACTTGGTCATAGAAGGAGATCAGGTTCGTCAAGCAGGATCTGCCTTTCATAAACCCATGCTGACTGGGCCTGCTTGCCTGCTTGCCCTGCAAGTGCTGCGTGATGACTCTCAAGAGGATCTGCTCCATGAGCTTCCCTGGTACTGAGGTCAAACTGACAGGCCTGCAGTTTCCCGGGTCTGCCCTCCCGCCCTTCTTGTAGATGGGCATCACGTTTGCTAGCCGCCAGTCAACTGGGACCTCCCCCGATAGCCAGGACTGCTGATAAATGATGGATAGTGGCTTGGCCAGCTCCTCTGCCAGTTCTCTCAGTACCCTTGGGTGGATCCCATCCGGCCCCATCAACTTGTGCACATCCAAGTGCCGTAGCAGGTCACCAACCAGTTCTTCGTGGATAATGAGGGCCACATCCTGCTCCCCATCCCCTTCCACCAGCTCAGGGTACTGGGTATCCAGAGAACAACCGGTATTGCCGCTAAAGACTGAGGCGAAGAAGGCATTGAGCACCTCCGCCTTTTCCTCATCTCTTGTAACTAAGTTTCCCCCCGCATCCAGTAAAGGATGGAGATTCTCCTTAGTCCTCCTTTTTGTGTTGATGTATTTATAAAAACGTTTTTTGTTCTCTTTAACGGCAGTAGCCAGATTGAGCTCCAGATGAGCTTTGGCCTTCCTAATTTTGTCCCTGCACAGCCTCGCCACATCCTTATAGTCCTCCCTAGTGGCCTGCCCACTTTTCCAAAGATTATAAACCCTCTTTTTTCTCCTAAGATAAAGCCACAATTCTCTGTTGAGCCAGGCTGGTCTTCTTCCCTGCCAGCTCGCCTTTGGGCACGTGGGGACAGACCGTTCCTGCGCCATTAAGATTTCCCTCTTGAAGAGCACCCAGCCTTCCTGGACTCCTCTGCCCTTCAGAACCGCCTCCCAAGGGACTCTACCAACTAGTGTCCTGAGCAGCTCAAAGTCAGCCCTCCGAAAGTCCAATACAGCGGTTTTACTGGTCCCCTTCCTGGCCTCACCAAGAATAGTGAACTCCACCATTTCGTGGTCACTCTGCCCAAGACAACTTCCGACAATCACATCCTCCACCAGTCCTTCTCTGTTTGTGAAGAGAAGGTCTAGCAGAGCGCCACCCCTGGTAGGCTCGCTAACCAGCTGCGTCAGGAAGCCATCTTCCACGCTCTCCAGAAACGTCCTAGACTGCTTTCTCTGGGCTGTGTTGTGCTTCCAGGATATGTCAGGGAAGTTGAAGTCCCCCACGAGAACAAGCGCTGACGATTTCGCAACTTCTGTCAGCTGCCTGTAGAACTCCTCATCCGTCTCCTCATCCTGGTTCGGCGGTCTATAACAGACCCCAACCAGGACACTAGCCTTGTTGTCCCTGCCGATCCTAACCCAAAGGGACTCGACCTTGTCATTCCCAGCCTCGAGTTCTACAACCTTGAAAGACTCTCTAATATAGAGAGCCACACCACCACCCCTTCCGTGCTGCCTGTCCCTTCTGAAGAGCTTATAGCCAGGCATTGCAGCACTCCAGTCATGAGACTGGTCCCACCACATCTCCGTGATGGCAACCAAGTCGTAGCCTGCCTGCTGCACGATGGCTTCCAGCTCCTCCTGTTTGTTACCCATGCTGCGTGCATTGGTGTAGATGCACTTCAGCTGGGCCATTGCCTTATCCTCTGGCCTTGCCATCGTTCCCCCTGGCACAGGTCCAACAATCCTTGCTTCAGCCCCATCCCCCTTCTTACCTAGTTTAAAGCCCTCTCAATGAGCCCTACTTGTTCCTGGCCTAGGATCCATTTTCCCCTTAGAGATAGGGACCCATCTGTGGCCATCAGGCCGGGTGCCAAGTAAAGCGCCCCATTGTCAAAAACACAAAATTTCTGTGTTGGCACCAGCCTCTGAGCCACATGTTTACCAGGTGGACTTTCCGTGTCCTCTCTGTACCCCTCCCTGCCATTGTAGGGATGGACGAAAACACCACCTGCACTCCTGCTCCATCCACTAACCGTCCCAGCCCCCTAAAGTCTTGTTTGATAGCTTTCAGGCTTCTCTCTTCAATGTCGTCACTACCTGCCTGGACTATCAAAAGAGGATAATAGTCAGAGGGGCATACCAGGTTGGGAAGCTTCCTGGCAACATCCCTGACCCTGGCCCCAGGGAGGCAGCAGACTTCCCTGCGGGTAGGGTCAGGCCGACAAATAGGGCCCTCTGTTCCCCTAAGAAGAGAGTCTCCCACAACAATAACCCTTCTGTCTTTCTTGGTGGAGGCAGTCCTGAGGCATGGAGTCGACCTCCTCGCCCTAGGCATCCTCCTCAGAACACTTGCTACCTCTTCCTCATGCACCGGTCTGTCGAGCTCCAGGGCCTCAAACCTGTTGCGTAAGGGCACCTGGGAAGGTGGGGCCGGAAGGGGAGGGCATTGCTTGCGATGTTGAGCAGGGACCTGTTTCCATTTCTCCTCAACTCCCAGATCCCCTCCCTCTGCCCGAGGGTGACAGGGCAGGGGGTCCACCCCCATTTGGGGTGTCTCACCTCGATACCTCTCCTTGAGGCCCTGCAGGGAGTTACTCCACAAGTCTATCTCTCGCTCACACTCCCTGATATCCCTCAACCTCTCCACCTCCTCCTTGAGCTCTGCCACCATGCAGACCAGGTCATCCACCTGCTCGCACCTCACGCACGCAGTTTCTCTGCCTCCCGCCGATGGCAGCAACAGGCTCAGACACTCCTTGCATCTGGTGACCTGAACTGCTGCATTTTTTAACGGGTAGTCGGTCTGGGTGTGTACCGACTTCCTGGAGAGCACACCATGCCTGGTGGAGACCATTATCGCCTAGCTAACGGCTGTGGTTAAGGAGGTGTTTGTATGGGTGGGCGGAGTGCTCTGCCCTTCCTGCTCACTCTGCCTGCGCAAACTGCCGCACTAACTGCCGCGCCACGCCCTTCTGACGTGCCACGCCCTGTTTGCCCGCTCTGTTCGCCGTGCTCCAGATCACTCGCGCTCCCTAGGGGCAGCTTTTGAACGGCTGGGGAGGGGGCGCTGCTGGCTACCTATACGCCTCGTCAGCCTCCCTCACGAGGGCTGCCGGGTCCTGGTGGCTCCCTCAAGTAGGCTCGATGCCGGAAAAATTAGCCCTGCCTGGCCCGATCCCCCGCTCCGCTGCAGAACACGTCTGCCCTGGAGCCAATTGCCTCGGCAAAATCAAAACGACAGATTGATAAAAGACATTCCTCAGAATTTTAAAAAGGCAGATATTAAACCAATTTTCTACTAGAAGGGCAAGCAGAAGGGTGATTAAGCCTAACCAGTGATCGAAACGACAGCCTTAACCCTAGGCATTAACACAGATCTGAACTATAAGCCTCAAGTCTTCCCCTCATCCTAAACCTGGAGCAGGATCCTTGAGCAGAACACCAAACACTTCATTGAAGCCCTTACCATTCCCTTAAACCTGGAGGGTTGTAATGGGTCTGGCTGGAACTTTCCCGGCAGCAGCCCATACAGTGCCGTACTCTGTACTTGTAGCTGGAACAGCAGTGTTATCACACCAGTGTTGTGTCTACTGCTGAGCAGCAGTGGCACAGCATTGGGCCTTTCTCTAACCCTCCTAGGGGGTGGGCAAAAAAGTGAGGAGAGAAACATCACTAGGACAGCTGACCTAAACCAATCAAAGGGATATTCCATACCATGTGGTGTCACACTCAGCAATAAAAGGTGGAAACAGGAAGAAGAGGGAAGGGGTGGGCTCTCGTTGAGAAGACATCGGTCCTCCTCTCGAACACCGGCTGCGTGCATTGAGGCCTTGCTTCAAGGACGTGGTCAATCATCGCTCATTTGTGGGAAGTAGAGAGTAATTTCTTTCCTCTGCACTTCCATATAGCCTTCATTTATTTTGTTTGTTTGTTTTCCTCCCTTTTTCCCCTTTCCCTTTTATTTCCCCTTAGTTAAATTGTTTAGTTCATGGTAATCTTTGTTTAATTATTATAATTATTTCCCTTTAATTAAATTATCCTTATCTCAACCCGTGAGTTGTTCTTTGCTTTACTTCTCCCCCTCCTCATCTAAAGGAGGGGGAGTGAGAGAGTGGTTGTGGGGTTTAGCTGCCCAGCACGGTAAAACCACCACAGTCATTGTCTGTGAGGAGACCTTCTCTATCAAGGAGCGGCCCTATGTATTCTTTAGTTCTCCTTTTTCCATTCACATATCTAAAAAAAACCTTTTTATTTTCTCTCACAGACACAGCCAGCTTCAACTCTAGGTGTGCTTTGGCCACACGAATTTTCTCCCTACAAACACGAACAGCATCCTTGTATTCTTTCCATGACACCTGGCCCTCCTTCCAGTAGCGAAACACTCTGTTTCTGCCTAATCTCCATTAGAATGTTCCTGGTCAGCCACGCCAGCCTCCTGCCCCGCCTGCCTGACTTGCGATATTTAGGAATTGCCTGATCTTGTGCTTCTAGGAGGCATCGCTTAAAGAATGACCAGCACTGGTGGACATCGAGGCCTTCAAGAGCAGTTTCCCAGGGGACCTTGCTGACTAGTTCCCTGAGCAGCCTGAAGTCCGCTTTCCCCATATCTAGGGATGAGGTTTTGGTGGCACTTTTCCTTCTGTCACCGTAAATTTTGAACTCAACCACTTCATGGTCGCTATGACCGAGGTGGCCACCAATCACCACATCTCCCACCAGACCCTCTCTGTTTTCTAGCAACAGGTCTAGGAGGGCACCTTTCCTAGTTGGCTCCGTTAGCACCTGCACCAAGAAGTTATCATCTAGGTGCTTCATGAACCTCCTGGACTTGCTCGTGTCAGCCGTGTGGCACTCCCAGTTAACGTCTGGCAAGTTGAAGTCCCCCATAAGGACAAGGGGAGTTAATCTCGAAGCCTCTCTTAGTTCTGTAAAGAATAATTTATCGGTGCTATCGTCCTGGCCAGGCGGTCTGTAATAGACTCCCACAACGACATCCCCTTTATTCGTTCGTCCCTTGATCCTTACCCAGAGGCTCTCAACTTTGCCATCGCCGACCTGAAGTTCCACACAGTCCAGCCCCTGCTTCACATACATCGCCACCCCACCACCTCGCCTACCCTGCCTGTCCCTCCTGAAGAGCCTGTAACTATCTATCGCAACACCCCAGTCACAGGACTCATCCCACCAGGTTTCGCTTATGCCGATGATGTCGTAGTTGCGGGACTGGGCCAGGACTTCTAGCTCATCCATTTTATTCCTCATACTGCGTGCATTCGTGTAGAAGCACTTCAGGTGCGTCTCCTTACACTCAGCACCTTGTGGATCTGACCGAAGGACCTCACTGGCACACAGCCCCTCTGATTCTAGCGTACCATCCCTTAGGTCTTCACCGGCGTGCCTGGTTTTAGCCCCTTCCCCCTTCGACTCTAGTTTAAAGCCCTATCTATCAGCCCTGCCAACTCCTGACCAAAGATCCTTACCCCTCTCCGAGAGAGGCGCATCCCATCCGGTGCCATCAGGCCCGGTGTAGCATAGACCTTCCCGTGATCGAAGAACCCAAAATCCTGCCGGTCACACCAGTCTCGAAGCCACGAGTTTATGTGAACAGCACGCCTTTCAGCTTCTATCCCCCCTATCGGAAGGACAGAGGCAAACACCACCTGCGCCCCTGATCCTCTAAGTAGTCGCCCCAAATCCCTAAAGTCTCTTTTGATCGCCTTCGGACTTCTCGTTGCTACTTCATCGCTACCAGCCTGAAAGACCAGTAGCGGGTAGTAGTCAGTGGGCCGTACCAGGCGCCTGACTTTCTTGGCAAAGTCTCTCACCCGAGCCCCAGGGAGGCAACAGACTTCTCTGCGGGTTGGGTCCGGTCGGCATATCGGTCCCTCTGTCCCTTTCAGGAGGGAGCCCCCTATAACAATAGCCCTTCTTTCTTTTTTGAAGGATGATGTGGCAATGCGATGTGTAGGTCGCCTTGTCTTAGGTGCCCCCTCCAACTGGGACGGGTTTTTATCTACTTTGTCATTCAGATTGTCTTATTCTAGTCCTTTATATCGATTATTTAAGGGTAGATGAGAAGGTGAGGTGGGCAGAGAGAGGGCTCGCCTACCACCCCGAATAGGCACCTGCCTCCATTCCCCCCCTTGATCTAGGTCTCCTCCCGCTGCCTGGCAGGAGGAGGGAACCTCCGTCTTCTGCATAACAGGAGACGCCTGTTCATGAGCCTGCCTCAGAGAGGGTAGAATGCACCTCCACCAGTCAATTTCCCTCTCTGATTCCCTGATGCTCCTGAGCCTGTTCACCTCCTCCCGGAGCTCCACTACCTGGCTGAGCAGTTCTTCAACCTGGGCACACCTCCCACAGGCATACCCACCACTGCTGTCGGAGACCGACAGAAGGCTGGGGCACACTCTGCAGCCCAGGACCTGGACGGCTGAGTGTTTCCCCGAGCCCTCCGTCTGAGTAGCCACACTGGTGACCGTGGCTGGAGATGCCGCACGAGATGCGGAGGCCACGGTTTTCTGCCTGGTTGATACCATGGTCAGGTTCTACGCAAGCGGGTTACAAGCACCAAAGGGAGCGGCAGCTGCAACAGAGCGACGATGGGCCCCCCGCTCACCCTGCCCGCGCAAACTGCCGCGCCATGCCCTTCGACGTGCCACGCCCTGTTTGCCCATCCTGTTCGTCGCGCTCCCTAGGGGCAACTTTTAAACAGCCTGGGAGGGGGCGTTGCTGGCTCTGCCCGCGCCTCGTCAGCCTCCCTCGCGAGGACTGCCAGGTCCCGGCAGCTCCCCCGAGTGGCCTTCTATGCCGGACAAAAAGCCCTGCCCGCCTCGGTCCCCTGCTCCACTGCAGAACACGTCTGCCCCGGAGCTGATCGCCTCAGCGAAGGCGATCTTTCTTTTTAATGTCAGCAAACTTTTATGTTCTCACTGTCATGTCCTATGACCAGTACATTGCCATCTGCAAGCCCCTTCACTATAGGACCCTCCTGGGCAGCAGAGCTTGTGCCCAGATGGCAGCAGCTGCCTGGGACAGTGGGGTTCTCTATGCTCTGCTGCACACTGCCAATACATTTTCCCTGCCCCTCTGCCAAGGCAATGCTGTGAACCAGTTCTTCTGTGAAGTCCCCCAGATCCTGAAGCTCTCTTGCTCTGACTCCTACATCATGGCAGTTGGGCTTCCATTTAGTAGTTCTCTGTTTTTGGGGTGTTTTGTTTTCATTCTTTTCTCCTACCTGCAGATCTTCAGGGCTGTGCTGAGGATGCCCTCTGAGCGGGGCCGACACAAAGCCTTTTCCACATGCCTCCCTCACCTGGCCGTGGTCTCCCTGTTTATCAGCACCGTCTTTTTTGCGTACCTGCAGCCCCCCTCCATCTCCCTCCCATCTCAGGACCTGGTGATGGCAGTTCTGTACTCAGTGATGCCTCCAGTAGTGAACCCCCTCATCTACAGCATGAGGAACCAGGAACTCAAGGGTGCCATCAGGAAAGTGATGTCATGGAGGGTTTTCAGGATGTGCTGAGGAAACTGACTGACCCTTCAGCAATTATGGACTGCTTCTTTTCTTCTTCTACAGATCTAGTGTATTTTATGTCATGTCAGTCAAAGCCTCGTTTTACTTCAGAGGTGACTGTTTGTTTTCACTTTGTTTTGATTTGTTAATTTTTCTTCTTGTGGAACTGTTTTCTACAAATGTCTTTATTCATCCCTTTCTACATAAGTACGAATACACCTTTCGTGAATGTTCATGTAAATGAGGAACCAGGTTCTTTGTGTATATAAACAAAATAAATGAACTTACTGAAATCTCTTTGTTTGAGACCCACCCTCATCTGATGAGGAACTAATGGGAACCGCAAACCCCTTTCTGGCTGCAGCTGGTTGGGGCAGGCTGCCCTGGCCCCGGGGCTGCAGGAAATGCCTGGGGAGTCCCGTGGATGGCACCGAGGGGCTACAGATCTCTTGGGGATCTGCTGCTGAGGAGGGCAGGGGACACTGCAGAGGACACTGACCTCTGTACGCTGGTGATATGGATGTCCACATCTCTGTGGCTGAGCCCTCTATGCCCCAGGAGCTGCTGTGCCCTTCAGAGGGGCTGTGACTGTGATGGCAGTGCCCAGAGCCCTGCAGCAGCCTGCGGTGGGCACTACCCTGAGGACCACTGCCACTGGGCTGGGATGAGGGCAAGGAGGTGGGCAGAGATCAGGGATGTGGGAGAGCTCAAGGTCTGTGTTGGGGGAACAGCCAGCTCTGTCGGCCTCTGTCCTGGCCCAGAGCCCTGCAGACCTGGAGCAGGGCTGTTTGCAGAGGCCCCCATGGGACGTGGCTGGGTCAGGGCAGGTGCCATGGGCTGGAGAAGGCTGCAAAGGCAGGAGGGCCATGGCGGGAAGGGACCCTGAGGGTGCCTTTAGGATTGTAACGGCGGGACCTTGACCAAGCCCTGACTGTGCACTGCCATGTGCGGTGCCTTGGCAGCATGGCTGTGGGACCATGTGTGGGGCAGTGGGGCTGGGACGATGCAGGGACAGGGTACTGAAAGGAGCCACAAAGGAGCTGGCAGGGGGTGACATCAAGGACAGGCTCCAAAAACAGAAATTTATGGTGGAGACAGAGATATGGTTTTAGCAAGGGCAGAGCTCACCTGGAAGTGATGTTATCAAGAAAAGTCAAGAGCAAAGAGAAGAGCTTCTGCTGGAGCTAAGGCTCAGATTTTGTCACCCAGCTCGCCCAGGGATCGTCCTGAGCAAGGTGGTCACGAGCCCTGCCTGCCCTCCTGCCTGCCCCGCTCCATCAGGTGGCTGTAGCAGAGGGGACCCCCAGCCAGCCCCTCGATGGGGCTCTGCCAGCCCCTCGCCCTCTCCTCTGCAGTGACGTCATTGCTGCCCAGGGGGCTCTCTGATACGCAGGATGATGTCACAGTGCCTGCCGGCCAGCCCTTCTGAGGGCCAATCAGGCTGCTGCAGTGGCAGTGACCTCACTCCAGCCCCCTCCCCACAGCCTGCCTCTCCCCTCTCCCCTGTCTGGACCCCGGGGACAAAAGTCGGTGTTACACAAAAGCTTTGCAGTGGTGGCCTCCGTGGTGGTTTTGCCAGGGAGGACAACTGCCCATGTGCCAAAAGGACCTACTACCACCAAGATGCATTTGGTGTTTCAAGCTGTCACTGGCAGACATCTTGCAAAGTCTTTCTGCAGCTGTGCCGAGGGACCTTCACTCCATTGTCCTGGGCTGGGGCTTTCACTTCAGCTGAACCTGTGTCGGCCGTGGCACAAGCAAGACGCCTCTTACAGCTGTGCTCTGCATCCTCCTTCATGGGAGGGCACCACTCCGTGTCCTTCGCTCTGCTCACAGTGTTTGTCTTAGCTCATGGGTGAACTGGATTAGATCTGCTTGAGCCTTCTGAGGCTCAGCCCAAGGCCTATTGCCTGCTGCAGCTACAGCACAACAACTATTACTTCCCCTTACTGTGCATATTGACCTGATGGGTCTGTTCATATTAATCCATTCTAATTTCCCTAGTTGGAAGGGGACATATTCCCAGACTGGAGCAAGATGCTGGGATCTGCCACAGCCACTCAAAGTCACCTGCTCTAGAGTCTTTCAGTCTGAGTTTGTCACACATGACCCAGCATGAGTTTCTCAGGGTCCCAACAGTCATTTTAAGTGCGGGTGTTGTGGTTTGACCCGTCTGGCAGCTAAGCACCACAGAGCCATTCTCTCACTCACCCTCTTCTGTCTCTGGGATGGGGGAGAGAAGCAGAAAGAAATGAAAGCATGTGGGTTGAGATAAAGATAGTTCATTAGGACAGCAAATGAACCTATTCTAACAGATCCAAACCCTTCTTGTGCTGGGAGCTGCAGTCCTGGAAACAGTACACCAAGTTGGGCCTCACCTGGGCAGAGCAGAGCGGGGACCATCACCTCCCTTGATCTGCTGGCCACTCATCTGTTGATGCAGCCTAGGATGCGGTTGGCCTTCTGGGGTACAAGTGCTCACTGCTGGCTCATGTTGGGCCTTGCATACACCCGAACCCCCAGGTCCCTCTCTGCAGACCTGCTCTCAGTGAGTTCTTCTCCTAGTCTGTACTCACATCCAGGATTTCCCTGGCCCAGGTGCAGCACCTTGTTCTTGGACTTGTTGAACCTCATTAGGTTCATGTTGGCCTACTTCTCAAGCCTGTCCAGGTCCCTTTGGATGGCGTCTCTTCCTGCTATTGTATCAACCACACCACTCAGCTTAGTGTCATCAGCAACCTTGCTGAGGGTGCACTCAATCCCACTGTCTATGTTATTGATATTAAACAATACCAGTCCCAGGACAGACCCCTAAGGGATAACACTCATCACCAGCCTCCACTTGGACACAGAGCCATTGATCAATAGTCTGCCGGTGCGACCTTCAAGCCAACACCTTATCCAATGAATGGTCCAGCCATCAAATCCATATGTCTCCGACTTGGAGATCAGGATGTCATGTAGAACTGTTTTAAGAGCCTTAAAGAGGTCCAGGTAGATGACATTGGTCAGTATTCCCTTGTCAACTGATACTGTCACTCCATTGTAGGCCACCAGATTGGTCAGGCACCATTTGCCCTTGGTGAAGCCATGCTGGCTGTCCCAGATCACCTCCTTGTCATGTATGTGCCTTAACATTGCCTCCAAGAGGACCCATTGCATGATCTTGCCAGGTGAGGCTTACCCTTCTGTAGTTCCCCCAATCTTCCTTTCTAGCCTAATTAAGAGTGATGTTTCCCTCTTTCTTTTTCCCAGTCACCAGGGACTTTGCCTTACTGCCACGACTTTTCAAATATGATGGAGAGTGGCTTGGCAACTACATCAGCCAATTCCCTCAGGACCCTCAGATGCATGTCATCAGGTCCTGTAGATTTGTACTTGTTTAGTAACATCAGGTGGTCTCAAACCTCCTCTTCACTTACAGTGTGTGCAACTTTGCTCCCCCAGCCTCCATCTAGAGGTTAAGAGAACAAAAGGCTTTGAAAGTCTGACTGGCAGTGAAGACTGAGGCAAAGAAATTGTTGAGTACCTCAGCCTTCTCCATGTCTGTCATTAGCAGTTCACCATTCTCATCCATCAGAGGAGATACTCTCTCCTTGTCTTTTCTTTCCAGAGCAAAGTACCTATAGAGTCTCTTCTTGTTATTCTTTGCATCCCTTACCAAGCTCAGTTCCATCCGTGCCTTGGCTTTCCTTATGCCATCCCTGCACATCTGGACTGCATCCCTGTACTCTTCCCAGGCACTGGAATAGGCTGTCCAGGGAAATGGTTGAGTCACCATCCCTGGATGTCTTTAAAAGACATTTAGATGTAGAGCTTAGTGATATGGTTTAGTGGAGGATTTGTTAGTGTTAGGTCAGAGGTTGGACTAGGTGATCTTGGAGGTCTCTTCCAATCTAGATGATTCTGTGATTCTGAGACATCTTTAAAGAGCTCTACCATGTTGGTGAGCACTAGGTCAAGTAACACTTCTCTGGTTGGTTTGTCGAATACCTGGACCAGAAAGTTATGCACTCTAGGAGTCTCCTGCATTGCTTACAGCCTGCTGTGTAGGTTTTCCAGGAGACATCCAGGTGGTCGAAGTCCCCCATTACCATGAGAGTGTGCAAGCATGATGCTCCTTATAGCTGAAGCAAGAAAGCCTCATCAACAGGCTCCCCTTGACCAGGCAGCTTTGAGTAGACCCCAACCCCCAGGTGTCCTTTATTGGTCCAGTCCTTAGTTTTTACCCACAAGCTCTCAACACGTCTGTGGCTGTTTCTAAGAGGTCTCTCTTAGCAATCAATCCATAGAGAGCAACAACCCCACCTACCCTTTCCGTGGCTATCTTTTCTGAACAGATCGTAGCACTGTATTCCAGTGTTAGAGTTAGTTAATACATCCCACTTCATATGAAGTGAGAGAAATCCCAAAGTGTGCAGGAACAGAAAAAACATAATTACCTATAAAAATGAAAACAAGCAAAACACAGGTCTGACATCGGATATGCTGGGAGTCATTTATGGAAAGAGGCAATAATTTTATAACTGTTGGAAAAACTCCAGGAAATCACTTTCTTCACAGAATTCAAGAGCTCCTCATTCCTCAAGCTGTAGATGAGGGGGTTCAGCACTGGAGGCACCACCGAGTACAGAACAGCCACCACCAGGTCCAGGAATGGGAAGGAGATGGAGGGGGGCTTCAGGTAAGAAAAAGCTCCAGTGCTGACAAACAGGCAGACCACGGCCAGGTGAGGAAGGCACGTGGAAAAGGCTTTGTGCTGTCCCTGCTCAGAGGGCTTCCTCAGCACGGCCCTGATGATCTGAACATAGGAGAGCACAATGAACACAAAACATCCAGAAGCAAAGCATGCACTAACCATGACAAGCCCAACTTCCCTGAAGTAGGAGTGTGAGCAGGAGAGCTTGAGGATCTGGGGAATTTCACAGAAGAACTGGTCCACAGCATTGCCTTGGCAGAGGGGCAGGGAAAATGTGTTACCAGTTTGCAGCAGAGCATTGAGAATCCCACTGCCCCAGGCAGCTGCTGCCATCTGGGCACAAGCTCTGCTGCCCAGGAGAGTCCTGTAGTGCAGGGGCTTGCAGATGGCAATGTAGCGGTCATAGGCCATGACAGTAAGAAGAGAATATTCTGCTGAAAACAAGAAGACAAACAGGAAGACCTGTGCAGCACATCCTGCATAGGAAATGGCCCTGGTGTCCCAGAGGGAGTTGGCCATGGCTTTGGGCAGAGTGGTGGAGATGCAGCCCAGGTCGAGGAGGGCAAAGTTGAGGAGGAAGAAGTACATGGGGGTGTGGAGGCGGTGGTTGCAGGCTATGGCTGTAAGGACGAGGCCGTTGCCCAGGAGGGCAGCCAGGTAGATGCCCAGGAAGAGCGCAAAGTGCAGGAGCTGCAGCTCCCGCGTGTCTGTGAATGCCAGGAGGAGGAACTCGGTGATGGAGCTACTGTTGGACATTTGATTCCCCTGGGAATGGGGACCTGTTGAAGAAGGAAAATGCAGTGATGGTTTTGGACAGACGTCTTTGAGTGAAACCTATTCAGTTTGTTGCAGAAACCTCTGAAACTTAGTGATACACTGTCTGCATTCCTTGTCACATCAGACGCACATTCATTAAAAGAGGGTGTTGTGGTTTAACCCTGCTGGCCACACAGCCATTTGCTCACCCTCCCCTTTCCCTCTCTGGGATGGGGTAGAGAATTAGAAAGAAATGAAAGGCTGTGAGTTGAGATAAAGACAGTTTATTAGGACAGAAAAGAAAGGAAAATAATAATTATAGTGATACTAGTACTACTACTGTTAATGTTTACAAAACAAGTGATGAACAATGCAATTACTCACCACCTGCTGACTGATGCCCAGCCTATCCCCGAGCAGCCGGTCCCCCCACCCAGCCAGCCCCCCTATATTAATTCTTCAGCGTGATGTCAGATGGCATGGAATACCCCTGTGGCTGGTTTGGGTCAGCTGTCCTGATTTTGTCCCCTCCCTGCTCCTGCTGCACTCCCAGACTGCCTGCTTGCAGGACAGCATGAGAAGCTGAAAAGTCCTTGGCTTAGTGGAAGAACTGTTCTGCAACAATTAAAAATTCAGTGTGATATCAACATTATTCTCATTCTAAATTCCAAACACAGCACCCTACCAGCTACTAGGAGGAAAATTAACTCTATCCTAGCTGAAACCATGACAGAGGGGAAATCCAAAGCACTTGGATTTCTTTCAACCAGAACACTAGCGAGTCCTGAGAGTCAGAAGTGCACCCTGGGCCTTAGTGCAGCATCAGAAGATCTGGTCTCTCCATTGGTCTTCTTCCTACCTTTGCCCCATCCTTCCTCTCTAAGTGCTAGGATGACCACACTCAGAAGTTTCTCTGTAAAGGAACAGAACATAGCAGGGGGGGTCCAGATCCAAAGTGCAGCTCTCCAATCTCCTCTCTCTCTCCTTCTCAGCCCAGATGTGCAGTGACTAATGGGAGATGGCTTCTCACTCAGACAGCCAGACCAAGTTGCGCCCTTGTGGAGAATAGCTTGACTTGACACTACAAGGAGGCTGATGAGTTTTCTAAGGTGGAGATCCTGCTTATTTCCCATGCCCTGTCAACTGCACTGCCCAGGTGACACAGATTAGAAAACAGGGAAATGGTAAAAGATACAGTCTTCTGAAGGGATCGTTGGCATATTACCCACCGTCTTGCACTGCATTGTCTGTGGTCCCAGAAGTCAGATGGGTGATGGAACACCTCACTGCTATGCAGATACATCTGTGGCAGGATGTTCAGGGTCATTTTTGGAACTGCACCTGAAACCCCCATCCCTAGAGAGCCTGAACACGATAGCAGGAGCAGCATGAACGGGTGGAGAAAATGTGGGGAAATATCACAGTGCTCACTCAGTGGAAGACAAAGAGGCAGAGAACCCCCCCAGAAAGCCTCACCCAGTTGTGAACAGACCCCAGGGATGCTGAGCAGTCACTGTCAACCCCTCTGTCATGCAATAGGAAAGGGGAGCATGCCCACTGAGAGGCACCTCTGGGGCTCTGGTTGCAGACATGGCAGCTCATGCCCTGGACACCATGATCAGCCCCACATGATCCAGCAGTGATTGCCTGCAGCCCAGAAGGCTAACTCCATCCTGAGCTGCATCAACAGAGGAGTGGCCAACAAGTCGAGGGAGGTGATGGTTCCCCTCTGCTCTGCCCAGGTGAGGCCCAACTTGGAGTACTGTCTCCAGGTCTGCAGCTCCCAGCACAAGAAGGATGTGAAGCTGTTAGAGTGGGTCCAGAGGAGGGCCACAAAGATGATCAAGGGGCTGGAGCACCTCTCCTATGAAGAAAGGCTGAGAGTGCTGGGGACGTTTGGCCTGAAGAAGAAAAGGCTTCGGAGTGACCTCATTGCCACCTTCCAGTATTTGAAGGGGACGTATAAAAAAGACGGAGAAGGACTCTTTACTTGGGTAGATAATGATAGGACAAGGGGGAGTGGTTTAAACTAAAAGAGGGCAGATTCAGATTAGAGATTAGGAGGAAATTCTTCACTCAGAGTGTGGTGAGGCACTGGAACAGGTTGTCAGGAGAAGTTGTGGGTGCCCCAACCCTGGAAGTTTACAAGGCCAGGTTTTGAGCAGCCTGGTCTAGTGGAAGGTGCCCTTGCCCATGGCAGGGGATTGGGAACTCAATGATCTTTAAAGTAACTTCCTACACAAACCATTCTATGATAGGAATCATTCTGTGATCTTCATGGCAGAAGTAGTTTTGGTTGGGAGAGGAGACCGGGGGGCTTACACAGAAGAAGGTATCTGCATTGCAGCAACTGAGAGAAGGATGCCCAAATCTACCCTGTACAGCACCTCCCTCCTTCCCTGACCTATCTTCAGTGCCTGGAGCTGTTTATTCATGCAGCTGTTTCTCAGTCTACTCCCATCTGAGTATCTCTGAGCACTCAGATCTGCCCTGCAGAAACCTCTGAGCAGCATGGCACGTGATGGGACAATAAACAGATTGATAGTCCAGAAAAGCAGATCAGAAGAAAAGATTCAGTGGCCAGAAACAAGATGGTGGTGCAGACTTAGGCTACAGAGATGGTGACAAGCCATTATCAGGTTTCAGTCTGAACTGGGAGAGAGCTGTCAGCCTCTTGCCCAAACTGAACGTTTTCTCTTCCATTAATGTATCCTCCCAGCTTCCTCAGCAAATGGAAACAGAAAAGAGAGAGTCAAGAAAGCTCTATGTCTTTAAAATATTTGTTGCCTTGACAATGCTAATGAAAAACCTGTGGGAAATACCCTGTAGATGTGCTGTGTTGCTGTGAGCTGGCTGCCCCAGGTTAACAGCCTCCCACCAGCAGCAAGACCCTGCCCTGCCGGGGGGGTTCCTTCCACCGGCAGCTTCTCCCCGCAGCGCCCTGGGCAGCTCCCCGGGCAGGCTGAGTGCTGAGCCTGGCAGGCGGCAGAGGCCCTGCCCCGGCACACAGCCCCTGGGGCACAGCAGGGACCCTGCTCTGCACCACAGCCCAGGACAACCCTGCCTGCACCCCTGGCTTCACAGCCTGCAGCCGGCCTGAGACAAGGGAACCCTCCGGGCCTGGACACTGACCCTGCAGCAGGGAACCCCTGCGCTGGAGCTTGTGTTTTTCCACACTAAAGAAATACCAAGTGCATTTGGCCTGATCTTCTAAGGGAAGTTCTCAGTCTTGAAACCTTCCCTGATATTCCTGTGCAAGAAACTGCAGAAAGGGACTTACCGTGTTATATGCTAGGAAGATTTCTCCTCCTTTGAGCTCTCAGTATTCTCATATCCCACACAGCCCATAACCTCTCTTTCCCTTCTCCCCCCTCCCTGAGCCAGCTGCAGGCAGTGCCCCCAGCCCTGCTGCGCTGTGCACAGGAGCTGCTCCTGGGCAGAGCTGTCTCTCTGCAGCACTGCCCACTTGCCAGGAGCTCCCCTTGGGCCCAGGAGCCCGGCCCAGCTCAGCAGCAGAGGCCCAGCCCAAGGCCTCTCTTGCTCTGCTCCGCAACAGGCTCCCTGCACATGGCCCTGGGGCTGCAGGGGAACCTGCTGGCAAACAGCCTGAAGGAATCCCTTGGGTTCCCTTCCTCACATGGCACACACACTTCTTCACACCAGGGTCATTTCTCCTTACAGAACACCAATTAATTGTAACAATCACATCTTTTTTTCCCAGTATTACTTTGGACATGAAGTCATGGCCAGGGACTGATCTCCTTCATCCCCACTTCAGGAAGGAATTCAGCAGAGTCGGTCAAGGCATCTCATGCTGCTTGTTATTCCTGGGGCTGGAAGGGGGCTCAGATCCCTCCCATGTCTGGCACAGACCAACTGGAGCTGGGATTCCTCTGGCCTCAGTTAAGGTGTCCGCAACATTGGCACATTAATGCGAATTACTGAGCCACAATAGCTCCTAAGTGGAGATGGAGGACAGGCAGGAGCTGTTCAGATGGAAATACCTGGTGAAATTTGTGCTTGATCCTCTGTGAGTCAGGTGGAGGCATTCCTTTGGGTAACTGAAATGGCAGCAGATGCCACATGTAAGACAACTGAACATGTCCCTACTCCTTATGTGCAGGGCGGCCTGCAGAGGCTGTCAGCAGAGCAAAAGGAGTCGTGTCTCAGGCAGAGCTAAACATATTCTGTTCTCTTTTAAATGTTCTGTTGTCTTTTATCATAGAATCATGGAATCATTGAATATCCAAAGATGGAAGGAACCCATAAGGATCACAGAATCACAGAATTGTCTAGGTTGGAAGAGACCTCAAGATCATCGAGTCCAACCTCTGACCTAACACTAAAAAGTCTTCCACTAAACCATATCCCTAAGCTCTACATCTAAACGTCTTTTAAAGACCTCCAGGGATGGTGACTCAACCACTTCCCTGGGCAACCCATTCCAATGCCTAACAACCCTCTCAGTAAAGAAGTTCTTCCAAATATCCAACCTAAAACACCCCTGGCGCAACTTTAGCCCATTCCCCCTCATCTTGTGACCAGGCACATGGGAGAATAGACCAATCCCCACCTCACTACAGCCTCCTTTAAGATACTTATAAAGAGTGATAAGGTCGCCCCTGAGCCTCCTCTTCTCCAGGCTGAACAAACCCAGCTCCCTCAGCCACTCCTTGTAAGACTTTTTCTCCAAACTCCTCACCAGCTTCGTCGTCCTTCTCTGCACTCGCTCAAGCACCTCCATGTCCTTCTTGTAGTGAGGGGCCCAAAACTGAACACAGTATTCGAGGTACGGCCTCACTAGAGCTGAGTACAGGGGGACGATCACTTCCCTAAACCTGCTGGCCACACTGCTTCTGATACAAGCCAGGCTGCTGTTGGCCTTCTTGGCCACCTGAGCACACTGCTGGCTCATATTCAGCCGACGATCCACCAATACTCACAGGTCCTTCTCCACCTCGAAACTTTCCAGCCACTCATCTCCCAGCCAGAAGCTCTGCTTGGGGTTAGTGCGCCCCAGGTGGAGGACCCGGCACTTGGCCTTGTTGAACTTCATGCAGTTGACCTCAGCTCATCAGTCCAGCCTATCCAGATCCTCCTGCAGAGCCTTCCTATCCTCAAGCAGATCGACACACGCATAGCTTGGTGTCGCCTGCAAACTTACTAAGGGTGCACTCAATGCCCTCGTCCAGATCATCGATGAAGATATTAAAGAGGACTGGCCCCAGCACCGAGCCCTGGGGGACGCCACTAGTGACTGGCCTCCAACTGGACTTGGCTCCATTTACCACAACTCTTTGGGCCCGGCTATCCAGCCAGTTTCTAACCCAACGAAGCGTGCACAAGTCCAAACCCCGAGCAGCCAGTTTCCTGAGAAGAATGCTGTGGGAGACGGTGTCAAAAGCCTTGCTGAAGTCAAGGTAGACCACATCCACAGCCTTTCTCTCATCCACCAAGTGCTTCACTTTGTCATAGAAGGAGATCAGGTTCGTCAAGCAGGACCTGCCTTTCATAAATCCATGCTGACTGGGCCTGATCACCTGCTTGCCCTGTAAGTGCCGTGTGATGACTCTCAAGATAATCTGCTCCATGAGCTTCCCTGGCACTGAGGTCAAACTGACAGGCCTGTAGTTCCCCGTGTCTACCCTCCAGCCCTTCGTGTAAATGGGCGTCACGTTTGCTAGCCTCCAGTCTACTGGGACCTCCCCTGATAGCCAGGACTGTTGATAAATGATAGGAAGTGGCTTGGCCAGCTCCTCTGCCATCCTTATATTCCTCCCAAGTGGCCTGCCCTCTTTTCCAAAGATTAAAAACCCTCATTTTTAGTCCAAAGCTCAAGCTGCAACTCTCTGTTCAGCCAGGCTGGTCTTCTTCCCCTTCAGCTCGTCTTTGGGCACAAGGGGACGGAGCGCACCTGGGCCATTAAGATTTCCTTCTTGAAGAGTGCCCAGCCTTCCTGGACTCCTCTTCCTTTCAGAACCACCTCCCAAGGGACTCTGCCAACCAGTGTCCTGAACAGCTCAAAGTCAGCCCTACAGAAGTCCAATACAGCAGTTTTACTGGTCCCCTTCCTGGCTTCTCCAAGAATGGAGAACTCTACCATTTCATGGTCAGTCTGCCCAAGACAGTTTACAACCACCACATCTCCCACCAGTCCTTCTCTGTTTGTGAAGAGAAGGTCTAGCGGGGCACCTCCCCTGGTATGCTCACTAACCAGCTGCATCAGGAAGCTATCTTCCACGCTCTCCAGGAACCTCCTAGACTGCTTTCTCTGGGCTGTGTTGTGTTTCCAGGATATATATGGGAAGTTGAAGTCCCCCACGAGAAAAAGCACTGACGATTTCGCAACTTCTGTCAGCTGCCTATAGAATTCCTCATCAGTCTCCTCATCCTGGTTCTATGACATCAAAACACTCTCTAATATAGAGAGCCACACCACCACCCCTTCTGCGCTGCCTGTCCTGTCTGAAGAGCCTGTAGCCAGACATTGCAGCACTCCAGTCATGAGAGTGGTTCCACCACATTTCCGTGATGGCAACCAAGTCATAGCCTGCGTGCCTGCATGATGGCTTCCAGCTCCTGTTTCTTAGCCATGCTAAGTGCATTAGTGTAGATGCACTTCAGTTGGGCCATTGCCGGCTCTCCCAGCCTTGCCATTGCTACCCCTGGCACAGCTCTAACAAGCCTTGTTTCAGCCCCGTTCCCTTTCTTACCTAGTTTAAAGCCCTCTCAATGAGCCCCACTTGTTCCTGGCCTAGGATCCATTTTCCCCTTAGAGATAGGGACCCATCTGTGGCCATCAGGCCGGGTGCCAAGTAAAGCGCCCCATTGTCAAAAACACAAAATTTCTGTGTTGGCACCAGCCTCTGAGCCACATGTTTACCAGGTGGACTTTCCATGTCCTCTCTGTACCCCTCCCTGCCACCGTAGGGATAGACGAAAACACCACCTGCACTCCTGCTCCATCCACTAACCATCCCAGTCCCCTAAAGTCCCGTTTGATAGTCTTCAGGCTTCTCTCTTTAATGTCATCACTGCCAGCCTGGACTATCAAAAGAGGATTACAGTCAGAGGGGCAAACCAGGTTGAGAAGCTTTCTGGCAATGTCCCTGACCCTGGCCCCAGGGAGGCAGCAGACTTCCCTGCGGGTAGGGTCAGGCCGACAAATAGGGCCCTCTGCTCCCCTGAGAAGGGAGTTACCCACCACAATCACCCTGCTTTCTGTCTTGGTGGAGGCAGTCCTGAGGCGCTGAGTCGACTTCCTCGCCCTAGGCATCCTCTTGGGTAGACTTTCTACCTCTTCCTCAACTACTGGTCTCTCAAGCTCCAGGACCTCAAACCTGTTGCGTAAGGGCACCTGGGAAGGCAGGGCCGGTAGGGGGTGGGTGTCGCCTGAGATGTTGAGCAGAGACCTCACTGTTCAGGTGCTCACTGTTCTAGGAGCCTGCCCATATTCTCCCACACTCCCTGCCACTATGAAAAGTTCCCGAGAGGAGGGTCCTCAAGTATGGAGGTGACAGCAATGCTGCGTACAACTACCAGATTTGTCTCATGGCCAGTAATTTTATCACAACAGAAGGCAGTGTTACACAGTAGAGTAAACTAATAACCATAAACCAGCCCCCACAAAGGATAAACAGCACAACAGGGAACACACACAGTATGTAATATGCTATCCAACACAGTGCTGAGGCCAAACACAACTACTACACTGAGATAAAACCAAAATGAAGACAGGTCAGCAACTATGAAGATGACATAATGATTGTATGCCTGTGATGATAATTGGTGTCCATGACAATATTTGGTGAGTGACCTGTTTTACCTCAGCCCTTGAGCTCTTTTCATCATATTTTCTCCCCCTTTTCCTTGTAGGTGGGGAAGTGAAAGAGCAGTTGCTGTGGAGTTTGCCTGCATTTCTGGGTAAAACCACCACATTAGGCATGTGGAAATGATGCAGCACCAGGATTGTGGCCATCCAGGGATGGCATCTTAGCACTGAGGACATGCTCTGCCAGCCTGGTGGCACAGCAGGGGCTGGTTCCCCTGAAGGAGTGCAGTACAAGGGGAAGGCTTGATTTCCAGCTCAGGCATTTCTGGCACATTCCTGAGAGGTCTGTGGGAGCTGCAGGCCACACCAGTCTCTGGGACACCAAAGGACTTTCCTCCCAGATCCAGATCCCTAAGAGGCAGCAGCTCCCAGGGAAACCTGGTCCTGGATTGTCCCAATCACAAGGAGGCTGAGCCATGCCCAGAGGAGCCCTTGGGCTCAGGACAGGACCCATCATCAGGAACCAGGGGTCCTGGCTACCCCATTGTCCCCTGAGCCCAGTGGGACCCTCAGAAAGGGCTCTCGCAGAAGCCACTAGTACTGTCCAGTCCCCTCCATCCCGCTTGCTGCTGGCCTTCAGATCAGGACAAGGGATGCCCACCCTGGCTCCTCAACCACAGCTCCTCTGCAAGGTGCCCCTGCTCCTCCGCCCATCAGCGAGGGTCGCCCAGTGCAAGCTTGCTGCCTGCTGACCCCACTCCTGGCCACAGAAGGACAGCGCTGGGGAGCACCCAAGCAGTGCCCAGCAGGGGCCAGGCCTTGCAGGGAAGTGCCGGCACTGCTGCTGCTCCAGTGATGATATCCTGGTGATGCAGTGCCCCCTCTGTGAC
>VZSO01008797.1:74505-87530 GCA_013398475.1 Asarcornis scutulata
CTTGCATCACTTTTCCTTACACCAGACTTCTCCACTGAAGTCCACAGCAGGGTGTTACAGCATCTTTTCACCAAGTCCCACCTCCTTTCCTCAGACAACGGGCTGCACACAGGCAGTTTTTGATGTTGTTATTAACATTTAACCACAAACAAGCAAACCCCAATGTCCTGAACAGTGAGCCAAATCCAAGTTGCCTCCAATGAGGTGCACCTTCCACAAGGGATGACTATACGAGAAATGTTTGACATAGATAGGAAATGATGAATAGAAATGCAATTACAGAGTTGGCTGTAGGGTTGATGAGATAGGAAAGTGAAATATGGGCAACTTTGAAGATTCCTCAAGTTCTGAGAACCAACTGTGCAGGTGAGAATTATCTGAATAATCAAAGAGTGAGGGGAGGGGAATCTGGAGAAGAATGGAGAGTGCACGTGTCCAGATAGTCTGATGGAAAAGTGACTTCCAACATGGTCGGTTTCATAAAGCCAGGCGAAAATACCAGAAAGACTAGGGAGATGAAGTGCAGAGCATAAGAGACAGAGTCATGCAAGTACAGGAGAAGATTGGTATTTTTTCTCTTGCTGTAATAAACATCCAAGGGAAAAAAATGTCATGGGACAGCTCAAACATTGTATTAGAAGTGTTCAATCATTTCAGCTGATTGAAGTGTGCTGATTGAAGTGAAATGATTGAAACGGTTAAAAAAATTGGAGGCAATGGGCCTACAGCTCAGATCAGATCTTCAGCCCAACTCAGACCTAAAGCCTTAAAATGACGATTTTCTGTCCTGCATGGAGCCCAGTTACCATAAAACCCTCCCTGCCCAGGACTGTTCACGCCACTCCTCAGTCTGGCACAGAGCAAACCTGTGACATGTCAAGCTCTCTTTCCTGTTGGAGGCCCAGATGATGTAGGCAATGTTATCTGAATTACCAAATGTGGGTACAGGTATAGCAAACTAAGGATCAATGGGGGACAATGTGATTGGTGAGAACTGATAATTGAGCAGGGGACTGCATGTAAAAAAAGGAAGGGATTACAGTGTCTTGAGGAGGAAGAATCCTGTGGAAGAGGAGGGGAGAGGGATGCAAGGGGCCAGCTGCATGTGGATAGGGGGCTGGTCAGGGCTGGTCTGGTCAGGCCCTGTGCCTGATCATTGTCCTGCCTTCTTATTCAACTCTGTTGCTGGTTATTTGCTGGGTGAGTGTGCTCACTCCTGGGTGTGTTGGGGGTGAATCATACAATCATGGAACCACATAGCCATGTGTGCGTCTGCACCCATGGGTAATTGCTGCTGGGGATGTGTGGAGCACTGGTGACCTTCAGAGCAGAGCAGGCTGAGGTGGGAATGGGATGGGGCCAGGTGTGTTGCTCATGGCTGTGTGTGTACTGCTGGTGGTGTGGTGGCTGTGAAGGTGCTGTTCCCTGTTGGAGTTGGTCTGTGTGTGGTCGGCTGTGTCCACGTGTGCACATCTGTGTATTTATGAGTGTGTACTTGTGCATGCACTTGTGTGTATTTGCCTGTGTAAATGAGAGTGTTGGAAATTCTGAGAGAATTTCTCCAGCTTCATGATGCAAGACACTGGGCTGGATCTTAGGGCTGAGGGACAGTTTTTGCAGCTCCCAAAGGCACAGGGAAGTGAAAGGGTCATTAGCATGCTATGGATATGCTCCCTTTTCCTGTGGAGCATACCAAGGGCCATGGACAGGCCCAAGGAGAGGGCTTGTCCTTCCTGCAGTCACCACTACACTCCAGTCCTTGGAGTGAACCCAAGCTGAGGACTTGGTGATGAGTTTTGGGCTGAGGTTCAGCAGGCAGGTTGGGGGAGACTGTCTCACAGACATGTGCTGGACACAACCTGAGAAACAGCAGCAAGCTGTTACAGCTGCTGGGCCATGTTTCCATCAGTCAAAGCCCTGATACAGGGCACAGGCATTGCTTTTGATGCCACCCAACTAGAAAGATGGTTGTAATAAGGCCTGGAGAATATAGGTCACCATTTTTTTCCTCAACCACTTCCTAGGCTTGGTGAAGCACCAGAGAACCATGGACTTGTGGCTCTGCAGCATAAGAAGCATAGAATCTTAGAATTATTAAGGTTGGAAAAGACCTTCAAGATCTTGTGGTCCAACCATCCCCCTACCACCAATATTACCCACTAAGCCATGTCCCTAAGTACTACATCCAACCTTTTCCTCTGCACAGCTTTCAGGCCAGTCTGCCCCAAGCCTGTAGCGCTCCATGGGGTTGTTGTGGCCAAAGGGCAGGACGCAGCACTTAGCCATGGTGAACCTCATCCCACTGGTCTCTGCCCATCAATCCAGCCTGTCCAGGTCCCTCTACTGGACCTTCCTACCCTCTGGCAGATTGACACTTCCCTCCACCTTGGTGTCATCTGCAAACGTACTGGCAATACACTCAATTCCCTCATCCAAATCATTAATAAAGATGTTAAGGAGGATGGGCCCCAACACCAACCCCTGGGGAACACCACTCATGACTGGTCACCAGCTGGATTTCACTCTGTTCACCACTACTCTCTGGGCCTGGCCACCCAGACAGTTTTTAACCCAGCAAAGCATGTACCTGTCCAAGCCATGGGCTGCCAGCTTTTCCAGGAGAATACCGTGGGAGACCATGGCAAAGGTCTTGCTGAAGTCTAGGTAGACTATGTCAACAGGCTTTCCCTCATCCCCCAGGCAGGTCACTGGTCATAGGAGATGAGGTTGGTCAGGCAGGACTTGCCTTTCTTGAACCCATACTGACTGGGCCTGATCCCCTGGTAGTCCCGCAAATGCTGCATGATTGCATTCAAGATGACCTGTCCCATCACCTTCCCTGGCACCACTATAAGACTGACAGGCCTGTAGTTCCCTGGGTCCCCCTTATGACCCTTCTTAAAGATGGGCATCACAATTAGCAAGTCTCTACTCAACTGGGACCTCTTTGGAGGACCATGACCACTGACAGATGATGGAAAGCATCTGATAGATGATGCAAAGTGGCACAAGCTTCTGGAACACTTGGTAACAACCTTGAAAAAACAGCCAAGCCTTCAGACAGTGCACTGTGGAGATCCCATTTTATTTTGCAGATGCTATGTAAGAGTCAGTTCTGACCTTCTGTTGGACTCATATTTGTAGAGCCTCAAGAGCAAACAGAGAAGTGTCAATCCTCAGCAGAAGTAGGGTGAAAAAGAGATATTACTCTAAGAGCGCAATAAATCAAATGATACCAAAGAGAATTACTCAGAATTACTCAGAATTTTTCTAGGTTGGAAGAGACCTCAAGATCATCGAGTCCAACCTCTGACCTAACACTAACAGTCCCCACTAAACCATATCCCTAAGCTCTACATCCAAACGTCTTTTGAAGACTTCCAGGGATGGTGACTCCACCACTTCCCTGGGCAGCCTGTTCCAATGCCTCACAACCCTTTCAGTGAAGAAGTTCTTCCTAACATCTAACCTAAAACTCCCCTGGCTCAACTTAAGCCCATTCCCCCTCGTCCTGTCACCAGGCACGTGGGAGAACAGGCCAACCCCCACCTCGCTACAGCCTCCCTTGAGGTACCTATAGAGAGCGATAAGGTCGCCCCTGAGCCTCCTCTTCTCCAGGCTGAACAAGCCCAGCTCCCTCAGCCGCTCCTTGTAGGACTTGTTCTCCAGGCCCCTCACCAGCTTCGTCGCCCTTCTCTGCACCCGCTCAAGCACCTCCATGTCCTTCTTGTAGCGAGGGGCCCAAAACTGAACACAGTACTCGAGGTGCGGCCTCACCAGAGCTGAGTACAGGGGGACGATCACCTCCCTTGCCCTGCTGGTCACACTGTTCCTGATACAAGCCTGGATGCTGTTGGCCTTCTTGGCCACCTGAGCACACTGCTGGCTCATATTCAGCCGACTATCCACCATCACTCCCAGGTCCTTCTCTGCCTGGCAGCTCTCCAACCATTCCTCTCCCAGCCTATAGCTCTGCTTGGGGTTATTGCGCCCCAGGTGCAGGACCCGGCACTTGGCCTTGTTGAACTTCATGCAGTTGACCTCAGCCCATCGGTGCAGCCTATCCAGATCCTATCCAGATCCTATCCAGAACAATAACAATATTGACAATGGAAGATGGACCAGGCCTGAGGGGAGGTACCAAGTTAAGTCATTTCTGGAAAAA
Source organism: Asarcornis scutulata (assembly GCA_013398475.1). NCBI lineage: Eukaryota > Metazoa > Chordata > Aves > Anseriformes > Anatidae > Asarcornis > Asarcornis scutulata. Next base: position 78,671 of record VZSO01008797.1, read on the forward strand.
GAGGGGAAATTTGTCTCTATTCAGAAGCATCCATGAAATCACTTTCCTAATAGCCCACTTGAGCTCCCTGTTTCTCATGCTGTAGATGAGAGGGTTCAATGTTGGAGGCATCACCGAGTACAGAACTGCCACTACCAGGTTCAGGGATGGAGAGAACATGGAGGGGGGCTTCAGATAAGCAAAAAAGCCAGTGCTGATAAACAAGGAGACCACAAACAGGTGAGGAAGGCATGTGGAAAAGGCTTTGTGTCGCCCCTGCTCTGAAGGCATCCTCAGCACAGCCCTGAAGATCTGCACATAGGAAAAAAGAATGAAAACAAAACACACGGACGCTAACCAGACACCAACCACAAGCACCCAAAAACTCCTCAGGTAGGAGCGTGAGCAGGAGATCTTCAGGATCTGGGGGATCTCACAGAAAAACTGGTCCACAGCATTGCCTTGGCAGAGGGGCAGGGAAAATGTATTGGCTGTGTGCAGCAGACCATAGAGAACCCCACTGCCCCAGGCAGCTGCTGCCATCTGGGCACAAGCTCTGCTGCCCAGGAGGGTCCTGTAGTGCAGGGGCTTGCAGATGGCAGCATAGCGGTCGTAGGCCATGACAGTGAGAATAAAATACTCTGCTGACATCAGAAAGGGAAAAAGAAAGACCTGTGCAGCACATCCTGCATAGGAAATTGCCCTAGTATCATGGAGGGAATTGGCCATAGCTTTGGGGACAGTGGTGGAGATGCAGCCCAGGTCGAGGAGGGCAAGGTTGAGGAGGAAGAAGTACAACGGGGTGTGGAGGCAGTGGTCGCAGGCTATGGCAGTGAGGATGAGGCCGTTGCCCAGGAGGGCAGCCAGGGAGATGCCCAGGAAGAGCGCGAAGTGCAGGAGCTGCAGCTCCCTTGTGTCTGCGAATGGCAGGAGGAGGAACTCGGTGATGAAGCTGCTGTTGGACATCTGATCCTCCTGGACAAAGGGGACTACCTAAGGAAGAAAAGACAGTGATCCTTAGGAGAGAAAACCTATTTATCTTCCTGTCCAAATACCCCTACAGTGACTTTCCCCTTTCTGAGGCGTTTCTGTTGCTCCCTTGCTTGAGGTCTGGTTGGTGCTGGAGGAATGTGGCCCTGGGAGCAGCGGTCTCTGCTGTGGGTGCTGGAGGATTCAGACCTGTCCTACAGCTCTACATGAAAAGAAACCAGGAGTGATCTCTGATTAAATCTCTCTCTCTGATGTATGTGGACTTCACAGCATTACCACTGTCAACACTCTTTACTGATGAACAGTACTTGTGATTTACTTTGTTCCAGTTGTGTCTCACTCAGAAGCATTTTTAGAGGGTAGAAAACACTGGCATTTGTAAGGTATTCCAGGTGAGCTCTTGACAGGCAAAGCGACTGTCCTTAGTGCAGTGAGGATAGCCAGTCTGCCATCTACCCTGGTCTCAGACAGACTCACCTAGTGCTCAGCCAAGTTTCCGACACTGAGCTGCTCAATGATTGTGAAATTGGAAAAAAACTCCCTGGAAGGAGATGCAGCTCTCTCCCTGCCTCATTGCCCAGAGCCCCACAGGTTAGAAGGGGAACTCCGGGCACCTTCCTCCTACGGACACATCTGTGTGGTGGGACCCAAAGGGTCAGTTCTTGAGCTGCAACTGAAAGCCCCATCTCCTCATCTGCAGGGAGCCATAAAGCAAGAACAGCAGCTGCAGGTCTAAGAAGAGAGAGGAATAGCACAGGGCTTCTGCCAGGGAAGGCAAGGCAAGGGACCAACAGGAACTCAGAGGGGTCTGCTGTGAGTGAGGTTCTGCTACTGAGGTTATGAGTCCACCTGAATCCTGTGGGCTAGAGGGCAGACAGAGAGGTGCCAGACTATTCTGTTAGCACTGTCCTGCCATTCCCTGCCCATGGCTGTAAAGCCTGCAGATGTCCTTGCCTGCAACTGGGTCTCTGTCCCCACGCCTCCTGCCTGCAGCTCACAGCCTCCATCCCACCCACTGGGTGCTCAGCTCTGCCCTTGCGACAACTCCTGGCAGTAGGGCTCTGCCCAGGGGCAGCTCACTGGTGGCATGACCTAGAGCCCAGGGCACACAGACCCTGCTGACACTGCATGTGAGGTGGCGGAGCTTTCTATGGTTTCAGGGACAGGAAAGGTCCTGACTTGCTGGGATTTCTTCAAATCCTCCTTGTGAAGGCTTAGTACTCTCAGACTCTTCTTGGAAATAGCATCGAATTCCCTTCCACTGACTGACAGAAAAGAAGAAAAAAAAAAAAAAAAAACAAAAAACAAACAAACAAACAAAAAACAAACAAACAAACAAAAAAAGATAAAAAAGAAAAAAGAAAGTAAACTCAGGACTGCTGATCGTGAAGTACCTAACACCTGCCTTAACTCTTGTCCTCAAAAGTCCCTTTGGAAATATCCTTGGTGTGCTCTGGATCTGTAAGCAGCCTGCTGAAGGGAGCAGCCTCGCACCAGCAGCAGGACCCTGCCCTGCTGGGGGGACTCCTTCCACCCGCAGCTTCTCCCCGCAGCGCCCTGGGCAGCTCCCCGGGCAGGCTGAGTGCTGAGCCTGGCAGGCAGCAGAGGCCCTGGCCCAGCACACAGCCCCTGGGGCACAGCAGGGACCATGCTCTGCACCACAGCCCTGGCCACCCCTGCCTGCACCCCCGGCTTCTCCTGCCTCCAGGAACTGCAGCTGCATTGCCCTCCAGCCAGAGACTTACCGGGTGCAGGGCAAGGAAGTCTTCTCCCCCACGGAGCTCTGGGCATCCTGCCACTTCTGCCTGCCTTTAAGCACTGTGTCTCTGTAGGCAGTGCCCCCAGCCCTGCTGCACTGTGCACAGGACCTGCTCCTGGGCAGAGCTGTCTCTCTGCAGCGCTGCCCGCTTGCCACGAGCTCCCCTTGGGCCCAGGAGCCTGGCCCAGCTCAGCAGCAGAGGCCCAGCCCAAGGCCTCCCTTGCTTTGCCCCCCACCAGGCTCCCTGCACATGGCCCTGGGGCTCCAGGGCTCAGGGCTCCTTGAGACAGCAGGGTCTCTCCTGGGGAACACACTTGGAAGCAGACAAAGCAAACACTGACTGGCCCTTTCTAAAAAGTGCTGACTGATTCCTGCAGCAGGAATTGCCCTACGGGTGTGCAGGGCTATGGGATGTGCCAAAGTTCCTCCCTGTTGTACAACTTATTCATCAGTGAAGTGCATGATGTAACAGAGTGCATTCTCAGCAACTTTGCTGATGACACAAAGCTGGGTGGAGTAGCTGATACCCCAGAGGCCTGTGCTGTCATTCAGAGGGATCTTGACAGGCTGGACAGACAAGCTGAGAGGAACCCCATGAAGTTCAACAAGGGCAAGTGCAGAGTCCTGTCTCCTTCCTAAGGAGGAATAACCCCCAGCACCAGTACAGGCTGGGAATGACCTGCTGGAGATCAGCTCTGCAAAGAAGGACCTGGAAGTCTGGGGGGACAGCAGGCTGAGCACAAGTCAGCAGTGTGCCTTGTGGCCAAGAAGGCCAACGGGATCCTGGGGTGCATTCGGAAGGGTGTTGCTAGCAGGCCAAGGGAGGTGATCCTTCCCCTCTACTCAGCCTGTACTGGTACTTGGCGTTATTCCTCGCTGGGAAGGAGACACCACCTTTTCTTTGTGGTCTCAAATGCATGAGAAGCCTGATAGGGTCAGAAAAGTGGCCATTTAGTTGCAGAATAAGTAATAGGGCTGAGTTCTCCTGAAATGCTGCTTGTTGCTTGACAGAGCGGCACACGGCGACAGTCATGGTGACAGCCTGGCAGCCTTGTGCCTGGGTATGACTGTGAGATCAGTCCAACAGGATGAAGGCTTTGTTCCTCATCCTTTGTGCCAAGAGAGGGGTTTTGCCTCTTGGCAGAAGCTATTGCTGCCACGTCACCTGAGAAAACTCTGTGATTGGCATCCACACTTGGGGACAGAGATACGCAAAGCCCCGGTTCCACTGGCATTCATTCCAAGCTAAGCAACCCAAGGCCTTCACCAGAGCTGGTCACCGGGGAAGGCACTTCCAGGACTCCTTGCAACAGGCTGCAATAATTACATATAATAACAAATAATAACAGTGTGACCAGCAGGGCTAGGGAGGTGATCGTCCCCCTGTACTCAGCTCTGGTGAGGCCGCACCTCGAGTACTGTGTTCACTTTTGGGCCCCTCGCTACAAGAAGGACATGGAGGTGCTTGAGCGGGTGCAGAGAAGGGCAACGAAGCTGGTGAGGGGCCTGGAGAACAAGTCCTACAAGGAGCGGCTGAGGGAGCTGGGCTTGTTCAGCCTGGAGAAGAGGAGGCTCAGGGGCGACCTTATCGCTCTCTATAGGTACCTCAAGGGAGGCTGTAGCGAGGTGGGGGTTGGCCTGTTCTCCCACGTGCCTGGTGACAGGACGAGGGGGAATGGGCTTAAGTTGAGCCAGGGGAGTTTTAGGTTAGATGTTAGAAAGAACTTCTTCACTGAAAGGGTTGTGAGGCATTGGAACAGGCTGCCCAGGGAAGTGGTGGAGTCACCATCCCTGGAAGTCTTCAAAAGATGTTTGGATGTAGAGCTTAGGGATATGGTTTAGTGGGGACTGCTAGCGTTAGGTCAGAGGTTGGACTCGATGATCTTGAGGTCTCTTCCAACCTAGAAATTCTGAGTAAATTCTGCCATTGCTTATGTCAATTGTGAGTGCTGGAGGGTTTTGGACTCTTCTAGAGGTGGAGTACGGGAATGCTCTATACAAACACAAAAGAGGTTTGATCTATTAGCTTGTGATCAGTGACTTCTGTCCTAGAGGTTATTGAATCAAAGCCTAGAATATCTGGAGTGCATCCTTGTCCTAGAGCCACTCACACACTGGCTGGTAATGACTTGGTTACTGAAAATACAGTCTGGCAGGGGACTTCAACTTCCCAGATGTCTGCTCGAAATATAATGCAGCAGAGAGGAAACAGTCTAGGACATCTTCGGAGCGGGTGGAAGATATCTTCCTGACACAGCTGGTCAGTGAGGCAACCAGGGAAGGTGCCCTGCTGGACCTTTTGCTTCTGAACAGAGAAGGACTAGAGGGGAATGTGGAAGTTGAAGGGCAAATCTTGGGCATAGCGATCATGAATTAATAGAGTTTTTAATTCTTGGAGAGGTAAGAAGAGGGGTTAGAAGAATTGCCACCCTGGAATTCCAAAGGGCTGACTTTGGCCTGTTAAGGAGCCAGCTTGGCAGAGTCCCTCGGGAGGCAATCCAGAAGGGCAAAGGAGTCCAGGAAGGCTGGGCACTCTTCAAGAACGAAATCCTTATGGCACAGGAAAAGGTCATCCCCATGTGCTGAAAGATGAGCCAGCAGAGAAGGTCAGCATGGCTGAACAGAGCTTTGGCTAGAGCTGAGGAAGAAAAAGAGAGTTTATGACCTTTGGAAGAAGGAGCAGGACACTCAGGAGGATTAACTACAAAGATGTTGTGAGCTTGTGCAGGGAGAAAATTAGAAGGGCCAAAGCCCAACTGGAACTCAGTCTGGCTACTGCCATAAAGGAGAATTAAAAATGTTTTTATAAATGCCTTAGGAACAAAAGGAGGACTAAGGAGAATCTCCATCCATAATCAACTAAAGGGTATTGAAGGAGCTGGCAGAAGTACTTACCAAGACATTTTCTGTAATTTATCAGCAGGCCTGGCTGTCAGGGGAGGTCCCAGTCAACTGTCGGCTAGCAAATGTGATGCCCATCTACAGGAAAGGCCAGAAGGAGGACCCAGGGAACTACAGGCCTGTCAGTCTTATATTGGTGCCAGGGAAGGTTATAGTGCAGATTATCTTGAGTGCCATCATACGACACATACATGATATCCAGGTGATCAGGCCCAGTCAGCATGGCATGAAAGGCAGGTCTTGCTTAACAAACCTGTTCTCCTATGGAAAGGTGATGCACTTAGTGAATGAGGGAGAGGCTGTGGATGTTTTCTACCTAAGGTTTAGTAAAGGTTTTGACTCTGTTTCCCAGAGTTAAATCCAATTGGCAGCAGGCCACAAGTGGAGTCCCCCAGGACTCAGTACTGGGGCCAGCAACAAGACAAGAGGAAATGGCCTCAAGTTGCACCAGGGGAGATTTAGGTTGGATATTGGGAAAAATGTTTTCCCTGAAAGGGTTGTGATGCACTGGAACAGGCTGCCCAGGGATGTGGTGGAGTGGTCATCCCTGGAGGTATTTCCAAGACATGTAGATGTGGTGCTTAGGGACACGGTTTAGTGGTAGATGTGGCAGTGCTAGGTAAATGGTTGAACTTGATGATTTGAGAGGTCTTTTCCAATCTACATTATTCTATGGCTCTATGGTTCTATGAGTCTAACAAAAGTCACGATCATTGGAAGGCAGCCACTGCAGTCTGGGAACTCAAGACTACAGCCTGGACAAGTCTGTAGGTTCTGTGCGGGATTCCTGTGGGCTGGCACCACGCATCCTGGAAGACTTACTGTGGATTCCTGGAGTTCACTACACTTGAAATTGCCATTGAAACCCGAAGATATTCATGTTTGTCCATGTGTGATAAACTCAGGCTGAAAGACTCAAGAATAGGTGACTTTGAGTGGCTGTGGCAGAACCCAGCAGCTTGTCCCAGTCTGGGAATATGTCCCCTTCCAACTAGGGAAATTAAAAAGGATTAGTATAAATAGACCCATCAGGTCAATCTGCACAGTAAGGGAAAGTAATAGTTACTGTGCGGTGCATTCGGGCATCAGGAGACTCAAGCAGATGTAATCCAGTTCATCCATGAGCTAAGACAAACACCATGACCAGTGCAAAGGACACTGAGTGGTGCCCTCCCATGAAGGATGTTATAAATGGCTCAGGATTCAAATTAGGATTAAATAAAAAAATAGGATTTATTAAAAGAATATAAAGGAATAGAGGTAAGCAAACAGCGCTGGGTGCACCGTGAGTCTCCGCTCCACCAGGACGCACACCAGTTACATCAAGCAGCTGATTTTTATGCTCCTAGACTAATACATATTCATTACTACTTTAAAAAAAATAGATTATTGTAATTAGCTTCTGGGGTCCATTCCTTCCTACTGGAGCATGCGCAGTCTCCTCTGGGGGTCTCTTCTGGGGGTCTCTAGGGGTCTTTCATGCTGAAGGCTCGTAGTCTTCCTCTCCCCTTTGTACTTACTTGGCACCATGCCAAGTTTATAGAACATTCTCTGCAAGTCTTGTCTCCCAGCCGTCCTTCAGCTTCTTTTTCCTTCCTCTTAATCTCTCGGCCCCCCTAACCAGATACCAAAGATCCGCATAGTATCCCATAACAGTCACTAGTTGTTATCAGTTGTTCTGAAACTCCCAGACATCAAACACAAACAGCTTTCTTATTTGACACTTCACGAGTAATTAAAACATTCTTCCCCAGCCATTCACAGACACATCTATAGCAGTGTTAATTTAATCTCGAAGAAGACAGGAAAAAAGGCTGTAACTGTTAGAAATAGAAGTCCGGAATAACAAAAGCAAACAGGTTCATAAATTTAAGGAGTATTTTCTGAAGACTTGATAAATTGACTAAAATGAGGGGGAGACTGGGACACACTGCATCTGTGGTTCAAGAATTAAATTGCCAGTGCAGGGCCCAGAGGCAGACAGGATTCAAACAAAATTGTTCTTTATGGACACGAATTGTTAAAACATCCCTCACAAGGAGGATGCAGAGTGCAGATGTAAGAGGCATCTTGCTTGTGCCACAACCAACACAGGTTCAGCTGAAGTGAAAGCCCCAGCCCAGGACCAATGGAGTGTCCCAGCCCCACTCTGCTCCTGGGCAGAGCTGTCTCTCTGCAGTGCTGCCCGCTTGCCAGGAGCTCCCCTTGGGCCCAGGAGCCCGGCCCAGCTCAGCAGCAGAGGCCCAGCCCAAGGCCTCCCTTGCTCTGCCCCCCACCAGGCTCCCTGCACATGGCCCTGGGGCTGCAGGGGAACCTGCTGGCAAACAGCCTGAAGGAATCCCTGGAGTTCCTTCCCTCACATGGGTACACACTCTTCTTGACAGCAGTGTTCTGCAGTAGTCTTGGAGTAGTTGGGTGCTCATATCCCCCTGGCATTCCTCATACCCACAGGGGCTAGATTCCTCTGGCCTCCATTGAGGTGTCCTTTACATTGGCACGTGAATGTGAGATATCTCACTAATGCTGATAACTGAGCCATACAGCTAATTAGTGGAAATAGAGGACAGGCATGAGCTGCTCAGATATTCCTGTGCCCACCTGCCATCCACAGCAGCATATCTGCTGTGATGGAAAGTGTGTGCGTGCCCAGGCTCTTGGCACAAGGTCTGGGACAAGTTTGAGTTTGGCCCTTGTGCCACAGCTGAGGTGCTGCAGCCCAGATGTGCCCCAATGCCCTCAGCCTGGGGCACAGGCAGGAGGAGCTGGATCCCCGCCTGCTGTCACAGGGCTGGGACATTGATGGAAGAGCTGCTGAGGTGTGGGGGGACAGGTCCCTCAGCTTGGGGTGCTGTGCTGGATGGGGGCAGATTCTTCAGAAGAGACAGGCAGGGATGATAAACAGCGAACACGTTTGCCTTTCCGTCGTGTACCACCTCTGCCTCCTGCACGGCAGACCAGGGGATGGTGCTGAGGCCTTTTCAAATCTCAGAGCCCCATGTGATATCTGGGAAGGAAGACCCTGGCATGCACTGGAATTCCCTCCATATAACACATCCTACTTCTCCAAGTGAGCGACATGCAGTGAAGAGGAATTCAGGCACACTGAGGGGCTGCTGCATCCCTGGTGCCTTCGCTCCACTTCCTATATTCCATGGCCTTTGTCAGCATTTGGAGATGTTCCTCATGGATTTGTCAGGATCCTGTGGAAAAGAACTGGGCAGAAGGGAGGTG
>VZSO01008797.1:92530-126143 GCA_013398475.1 Asarcornis scutulata
TCATACTCAGGTGTTCCCTTAGAGAAGAGCCTGCACACTGCTCAGAGCAAAGGAATCCAGTTTCCAAGTGCAAATCTTTCCTGTGGCCTTGAGGATGGTCTCAGTTCTCCACGTGTAGCAAGGGATACAGAGGGATCACTGCAGCTAACACATAGAGATTTCCAGCAGCATTTCCATGCCCTTAGCCATCAGGTGTCTTCTCCATGGATAGCACTGAGCTGCTATGGCAGAGCTGTGCCCTGGAGGGGGGCAGCCTGCAGCCCAGCAGAACTCTTGCAGGAAAAGTTTTGAATGCTCTAAAAACAATGTGATCTGAAGACAGAGTGAGCTCATTCTCAGCCCCACACACAGCCCTACATGTCATGAAAGGACATGGAGGCTTTTCCTCAATTTATGTATCTGAATGACAAGAATGTGCAGCATTCTGAGCTGCACCTGATTTATCCTCTACATCACTGACTCCAAAGGAGGATCATGAATAAGTTCCCATGCCAATATCTCTGGTGGTCCATGCTGGGGGAGGGGAAGAGACCAAGGGCTGTACTGTGGAAGACAGCAGCAGTGCAGGGGTGGCAGAGAAATTTCAAAAGTCCCCCTTCCTTGTTTCTTGGAGCAGCTCCCTCTCACTCCCTGCCCATGGCTGTGCTGCCTGCTGCTGTCCCTGCCTGCAGCTGGGTCTCTGTCCCCACACCTCCTGCCTGCAGCTCACAGCCCCCATCCCACCCACTAGGTGCTCAGCTCTGCCCTGCAGACACCTCCTGGCAGCAGGGCTCTGCCCAGGGGCAGCTCACTGGGGGCACGTCCTAGAGACCAGGTCACACCAACCCTGCACAGGTGGTGGAGCTTTCTATGGGCTGAGGGGCAGTAAAGGGACGTGCTGGGGATGATTTCAACCTCACTAGGATGCCTTAGGACTGTCAGGCTTTTCTAGAAAATAACATCATATATTTCTATTTCCACTGAGCCTAAAAGAGAAACTGAAAAGAGAAGCTAAGGAAAGATGAGAGTGAAATTCTCTTTGTGTGCTGTGGAGCTGTGAACAGGCTGCCCCAGGCAGCAGCCTCCGACAAGCAGCAGGACCCTGCCCTGCCGGGGGGGGCTCCTTCCACCCGCAGCTTCTCCCCGCAGCACCCTGGGCAGCTCCCCGGGCAGGCTGAGTGCTGAGCCTGGCAGGCGGCAGAGGCCCTGGCCCGGCACACAGCCCCTGGGGCACAGCAGGGACTCTGCTCTGCACCACAGCCCTGGACACTCCTGCCTGCACCCCCGGCTTCTCCTGCCTCCAGGAACTGCAGCTGCATTGCCCTCCAGCCAGAGACTTACCGGGTGCAGGGCAAGGAAGTCTTCTCCCCCACGGAGCTCTGGGCATGCTGCCACTTCTGCCTGCCTTCAAGCACTGTGTCTCTGCAGGCAGTGCCCCCAGCCCTGCTGCGCTGTGCAGAGGAGCTGCTCCTGGGCAGAGCTGTCTCTCTGCAGCGCTGCCCGCTTGCCAGGAGCTCCCCTTGGGCCCAGGAGCCCGGCCCAGCTCAGCAGCAGAGGCCCAGCCCAAGGCCTCCCTTGCTCTGCCCCCCACCAGGCTCCCTGCACATGGCCATGGGTGTCAAGGGCTCACAACTCCTGGAAGGCAGCAGGATCTCTCCTGGGCAACACACTTGGACGCAGACCACACAAAAAATCTAATTGGCCCTCTCTGAACACTGTATTGACTGATTCCTTAGGCAGCAATTGCCCTACTTAGATGTGCAGATCTACAGGATGTGCCAAATTTCCTCTTTCTTGTTCAATTTATTCATCAGTGAAGTGGATGATATGCACCCTCACAAGCTTCGCTGATGACAGGAGGAGTTGCTGATATCCCAGAGGGCTGTGCTGCCATTGAGAGGGACCTTGGCAGGGTGGAGAGATCACAGAATCACAGAATTTCTAGGTTGGAAGAGACCTCAAGATCATCGAGTCCAACCTCTTACCTAACACTAACAAGTCCTCCACTAAACCATATCACTAAGCTCTACATCTAGATGTCTTTTAAAGACCTCCAGGGATGGTGACTCAACCACTTCCCTGGGCAGCCTGTTCTTCCTACATCCAACCAAAAACTCCCCTGGCGCAATTTTCGAAGTTGAGGCTGGGGACTGACCAGCAGGAGAGCAACTCTGCAGAGAGAGACCTGGGAGGCCTGGGGGACAGTACGCTGAGCATGAGTCAGCAGTGTGCCCTTGTGGCCAAGAAGGCCAACGGGATCCTGGAGTGCATTTGGAAAAGTGTTGCCAGCAGGCTGAAGAGAGGTGATCCTCCCCCTCTACTCAGCCTGTACTGATGCTTGGAGTTATTCCTCCCTAGGAAGGAGACACCACCTTTTCTTTGTGATGTCAAATGCATGAGAAGCCCACCAGGGTCAGAAAAGAGGCCATTTATTTGCAGAAGAAGCAATAAGGATGGATTCTCCTGAAATGATACTTGGTGCTTGACAGAGCAGCACACTGCCACAGTCATGGTGACAGCCTGGCAGTCTTGTGCCTGGGTATTCCTGTGAGATCAGCCAAATGGGATGAAGGCTTTGTTCCCTGTCCCTTCTGTTGTGAGAGGAGTTTTGCCTCTCAGCAAAGCATGTAGCTGTTGCCTGGGCTCCTCCTGTGAGATGAGCCTGGGCTCATCTGCCATTGGGGCCCAGAGATGTGCAAAGTCTTGGTTCTCTTGCTTTCCAATATCCTCTGGCATTCAGTCAACGCAAAGCAACCCAAGGCCTTCACCACATCTGGTCATCATGGAAAGGCACCTCTGGGACTCCTTGAAACTGGCTTCAGTAATTCTGCCATTGCTTATGTCAATTGTGATTGCCTACATTGTTTTGGACTCTTCTAGAGGTGACTTTGTAGTATGGGAATACTTTATGCAAATACAAAAGAACTTTGACCTGTTAGCTTGTGCTCAGTGACTTCGGTCCTAGAGCATGTCAGGTTATTGAATCAAAGTCTGGAATATCTTAGAGCCACTCACACACTGGCCTATACTAATTTGGTTACTGAAAATAGTCTGGTGGGGGACTTCAACTTCCCAGATGTCTGCTGGAAAGACAACACAGACAACAACCGAAAATTTGTGTTGGGTCACGTGTGATAAACTCAGGTGGAAAGATTCAAGAACAGGTAACTCTGAATGGCTGTGGCACAGCCCAGCAGCTTGCCCCAGTCTGGGAATATGTCCCTGTCCAACTACAGAAATTATAAGGCATTAATATGAACAGACTCATCAGGTCAGTCAGCATAGTAAGGGGAAGTAATAGTTATTGTGCTGTAGGTGCAGCAGGCAATAAGCCTTGGATTGAGCCTCAGAAGACTCAAGGACATCTAATGCAGTTCATCCATGAGCTAAGACAAACACTGTTAGCAGAGTGAAGGACACTCCGAGCAGAGAAGACGGGCAACTGGCATGGCTGAGCAAGGACCTGCTGCTTAAACTGAGGGAAAAATAGGAAAATGTACAAGAAGTAGAAGGAGGGTTGTATTGCCTGGGAGGAATACGGGGGTGTCATCCGGAGGTGTAGAGATGGTATCAGGAAAGCCAAGGCACAGATGGAGCTGAACTTGGCAAGGGACATGAAGAATAACAAGAAGGGGTTCTACAGATACATAGGCAAGAGGAGACAGGCCAAGGAGAGTGTTCCCCCTCTGATAAACGAGATGGGAGAACTGGCTTCCTCAGACAGGGAAAAAGCTGAGGTACTCAGTAAGTGCTTTGCCTCAGTCTTCACTCGTGGTCGAGTTTCCTGTGTCTGTCAGGACCCTGAACCTCAAGGAATGGATGATAGGAGCGGATTCTGTCCCACTGTGACAGGGGAACAAGTCCAGGACTGCCTAATGAAATTGGATGTGTACAAGTCCATGGGGCCAGAGGGTATACATCCCAGGGTGCTGAGAGAGATGGCTGATGTGGTTGTTGAGCCACTCTCCATCATATTCGAAAAATCATGGCTGTTGGGTGAAGCCCCCAGGGACTGGAAAAAGGGAAACATGACTCCCAATTTTATGAAAGGGAAAACAGAAAAGCTGGGGAACTACAGGCTGGTGATCCTCACCTCTGTGCCTGAGATAATCATGGAGCAGTCCCTCCTGGAACACATCTTAAGGCATGTATGACATACAGAGGTGATCTGAGACAGGAAGCATGGCTTAACCAAAGGCAGATCTTTCCTAACCAATCTGGTGGCCTTCTATGATGGAGTGATGGCATCAGTGGACAAAGGAAGGGCTACGAATATCATCTACCTGGACTTGAGCAAAGCCTTTGATATGGTCCCTCACCACATTCATCTCTCTAAATTGGAGAAGTATGGATTTGAAGGATAGACTGTTAGGTGGATCAAGAATTGGTTGGCTGGTCGCAGCCAAAGGGTTGTGGTCAACAGTTCTATGTCTGGGTGGAGGCTGGTCACAAGTGGTGTCCCTCAGGGGTCGGTCTTTGGACGGGTACTCTTCAACATCTTTATCAATGACATAGGTGATGTAATCCAGTGAATCCTCAGCAAGTTTGGAGATGACACCAGGCTGAGTGGTGCAGTCGATACAATAGAGGGAAGGGATTCCATCCAGAGAGACCTGGACAGACTGGAATACTGGGTCCATGAGAACCTAATGAGGCTCAACAAGGCCAAGTGCAAGACGTTGCACTTGGACTTGGGCTATCCCAGGTATTTATATAGACTGGGCAAAGAAGAAATTGAGAGTAGCCTTGTGGAGAAGGACTTAGGGGTCCTGCTGGGCGAGAAGCTGCACATGAGCCAGCAGCATGAGCTTGTTGCCTGGAAGGCCAACTGTGTCCTGGGCTGCATTAAAAAGGAGTGGCCAGGAGGGAGAGGGCTGTGACTATCCCCCTCTACTCTGTTATTGTGAGACCTCACCTGGAATACTGAGTACAGGCCTGAGGCCCCCAGCAAAAGAAGGATGTGGAGCTCTTGGAACAGATCCAGAGGAGGGCCACTCAGATGATCAGAGGGCTAAAGCATCTCCCCTTTGAGGAAAGGTTGAAGGAACTGGTCTTGTTTAGCTTGGAGAAGAGAAGGCTCCACTAAGACCTCATTGTAGCCTTCCAGTACATGAAGGGAGTGTATAAACAGGAGGGGGAAATGCCTGTTCATATGTGTTGGTAGTGATAGGACAAGGGGGAATGGTTTTAAAGTAAGACAGGGGAGGTTTAGACTAGAAATTAGGAGATCTTTTTTCACTCAGAGGGTGGTGAGGCACTGGAACATGTTGCCCAGAGAGGTTGTGGATGCCCCATCCCTGAAGGCATTCAAGGCCACCTCGATGCAGCTCTGGGCATCCTGCTCTAGTGGTTGGCAACCCTGCCCAGAGCAGGGGGATTGAAAGTAGATGATCTTTAAGGTCCTTTTCAACCCAGGACATTCCATGATACTATTATGTTTTTCCTCCCAGGGTCAGATCCCAAAAAGGCACCAGCTTCCAGGGAAACCTGGCCCCGGATTGTCCCCCATAGCAAGGAGGCATGACTAGAGAAGCCCTAGAGATAAGGGCATCCCTACCATCCGGACCCAGGAGTCCTGCCTGCCACATTGTCCCCTGAGCTCAGAGGGACACTCAGGCAGGGCTCTCAGAGCAGCCACCCGCCTTGTCCAGCCTCACCCCAAAGCCCATGACTTCCAGCTTTGAACAGCTGAAAGCCCCTTTGACACATCTTGGGAAGGGGCTCCTGACACCCTTACCTTTGGAGGAGAGATGCAGGAGCACTGGGAACAGGGAAGTCAGGCCAGAGGTGATGGTCACACTCCAGCAGCCTTCCATCTCACTTGCTGCTGGCCCTCATCTCAGGACAAGGGATGTCCACCCTGGGTCCTCAACCACAGCTCCTCTGCAAGGTGCCCCTGCTCCTCCGCCCGTCAGCGAGGGTCACCCAGTGCAAGCTTGCTGCCTGCTCACCCCACTCCTGGCCACAGAAGGACAGCGCTGGGGAGCACCCAAGCAGTGCCCAGCAGGGACCAGGCCTTGCAGGGAAGTGCCGGCACTGCCGCTGCTCCAGTGACGATATCCTGGTGATGCAGTGCACCCCCTGTGACATCAGCCCGTGTCATTTGAAGGCCTGTGAAGACAGCAGCAATGACATCTTACAGCTCGAGAGAGATGAGAGATTTCCCTTCTTGTCCTGAGAAACAGCCATTTCCCTTTTGCCCAGTTCTTTTCGGGATCAGGAACAGATCAGGGACATCTCCAAATGGTGGCAAAGGCCATGGAATAAAGGAAGTGGAGCCCTGGAGATACCTCTACTGCCCCCTTTTAACAACATGCTTCTGATGTTGGGAGCCCTCCCACAATGGTTTGGTTTGAGGCTTGTCGTGGGGCTTAGATTTTTCAAAAGATGGGAGCAAAGGCATCTGGGATGGAACAGCCCCTCGGAGTGACTGAACTCTTCACTGCATGGAACTCACTTCTGAAAGAAAGATGGGTTTTACAGAGTGAATTGGAGTACATGCCAGGGCCTCAGCACCATCCCCCAGTCTGCCATACAGGAGATAGAGGTGGTACATGAGGGAAGGGCAGACATACCCTCAACATCTCATGATGAGAGAGAGGAGTAGGGAAGTGCTGCATACAAAAAGGGGAGTGGGGAGAATGGTCTACGATGGATGCCATGCTCTCCTGTAGGCTGCCACAGCCTCCCCACAGTGCACAGCTTTGGGCCTTCAGAAGAGGTGGAGACCACAGAAGGGGCTGAGGTGGAGGGGCAGCCTGCCCCTTGCAGCTGGGCTGCCAGATCTGCCTGCAGGAGACCACTTGTGTCTGTGTCCACAATGGAGGAGGAACCCAGTCTGATTTAGGATCTAAGCTCTCTCATTTCAGGAGACCTGTGGCATGCTGAAGGCAGGACTACAGCCCCTGACCGTACTGCACACAGATGTACCTGGTCCTGTGTCAGCTACACTATGTCAAGTGGGCTGCAGGGAAAGACAAGAGCGAGCCTGTGCAGCGCTGGGTGTAGGTCTGTCCTTGAAAGCTCATCTCCTTTCATGTGCTGAAAAGAAACTGTCACCTCCCTTCTGCCCAGTTCTTTTCCAGCATTTCCTGACAAATCCACAAGGGACATCTCCAAATGGTGACCAAGCCCATGGAATAAAGGAAGTGGAGTGCTGGAGAAGTCACCTGCTGTGTTCCTGCATCAACACGCCTCTGCTCTTGGGAGCCCTCCCAGGAAGGTGGGGTTTGAGGCTTGTCCTGGCGCTGGGCTTTTTTCAAATGATGGGATCGAAGGCACCTGCGATGCAGCAGCCCCTCAGTATACCTTAATTCCTCCTCACTGCATGTTGCTCACTTGGAGAAGTAGTAGGTCTTATATGGAGGAATTGCAGCGCATGCCTTCTTTCCCAGATATCACACAGGGCTCTGAGATTTGAAAAGGCCTCAGCACCATCCCCTGGTCTGCCATGCAGGAGGCAGAGGTGGTACACGAAGGAATGGCAAACCTACTCCCTGTTGATCATCCCCACTTGTCTCTTCTGAAGAATCTGCCCCCATCCAACACAGCACCCCAAGCTGAGGGACCTGTCCCCCCACACCTCAGCAGTTCTTCCATCAATATCCCAGCCCTGTGACAGCAGGCGGGGATCCAGCTCCTCCTGCCTGTGCCCCAGGCTGAGGGCATTGGGGCACATCTGGGCTGCAGCACCTCAGCTGTGGCACAAGGGCCAAACTCAAACTTGTCCCAGATCTTGTACCCAAGAGCCTGGGCATGAAGAGGCTTTCCTTCAGAATAGACACCTGCTGCTGTGGATGGCAGATTTCAACAGGAGGATCTGAGCAGCTCTTTCCTGTCCTCTATTTCCACTAATTAGCTGTATGGCTCAGTTATCAGCATTAGTGAGATATCTCACATTCACGTGCCTATGTTGAGGACACCTCAATGGAGGCCAGAGGAATCCAGCCCCTGTGGGAATGGGAATGCCAGGGGGAATATGAGCACCCAACTACCCCAGGACTAAAAATGCAGGATGAGATGCTTCAATTGACTCATCTGAATGGTTTCCCTCTGCAGGGATAGAGGAGATTCCATCCCTGTCCATAAATTGTTGTCCTGCTTAATGACAGATAAGGAGAGGTGATTCTTATTCTGAAGGCTAATTTCCTACAGGAAAAAAACTACTGCTGTCAAGAAGTGTGTCTGCCCAGGTGAGGGAGGGAAGCCCATGGTGCTTCCCAGCAGGTTCCCCTGCGGCCCCAGGGCCATGTGCAGGGAGCCTGGTGGGGGGCAGAGCAAGGGAGGCCTTGGGCTGGGCCTCTGCTGCTGAGCTGGGCCGGGCTCCTGGGCCCAAGGGGAGCTCCTGGCAAGCGGGCAGCGCTGCAGAGAGACAGCTCTGCCCAGGAGCAGGTCCTGTGCACAGTGCAGCAGGGCTGGGGGCACTGCCTGCAGAGACACAGTGCTTAAAGGCAGGCAGAAGTGGCAGGATGCCCAGAGCTCACTGCCGGAGAAGACTTCCCAGCCCTGCAACTGGTAAGTCTCTGGCTGGAGGGCAATGCAGCCACAGTTCCTGGAGGCAGGAGAAGCCGGGGGTGCAGGCAGGGGTGGCCAGGGCTGTGGTGCAGAGCAGGGTCCCTGCTGTGCCCCAGGGGCTGTGTGCTGGGCCAGGGCCTCTGCCGCCTACCAGGCTCAGCACTCAGCCTGCCCGGGGAGCTGCCCAGGGTGCTGCGGGGAGAAGCTGCAGGTGGAAGGAGCCCCCCCGGCGGGGCAGCGTCCTGCTGCTGGTGGGAGACTGCTGCCTGGGGCAGCCTGCTCATGGATACACAGCACACCCACAGGGTATTTCCCTTTTATTTATGTATTTATTTATTCCATGAGGACAGTCAAGTCAGGAATTTTCTGCTTCCTTTTCCCTTTCCTGCACTTGCAGGATTGGGTGAGGTTGCAGAAAGAAATGGAAAAGGAACTGTGAAGTTTCAACACATCTCTAAGATTCCTGAACTGTTCCTTTGATGATCAGTGGGTTTGTAAGAAGGCTTATAAATTGCCTACAGCCTCTCTTTCATTTATGGCCAGCTTCATTGGCAACTTTGCTGTACCTGTCAGGGCTTTCTGACAGGCTGTTTTCTATCTGCAAAGATGGATATGAACCTAGGCAGTGCTCTGGAAACTGCTGGTTTCTGAAGGGTAAAGAGGTTGGCATGAGGGTTCTGAACACATATGGGGAAAAGACCATGGGACATGGAAACATCCCGCAGTTATAAAATCTTCAGGCAGAAGAAATATGATTAGGGAATGAGAAGAAAGAAAAAAACAGATATGTTGTCAGAGGGAGAACTTATCAGAAAAGTCTGTATTATTCCCTACAGTGCAGCCCCCTTCCTCTGAGCAAGCCCTCTTGTCTCCTCTCCTACACAGGAAAGCCCCTGCAGTCACTGTTCTGGGTCCAGGGCATGAAGCACGTCCTCTGCAGCCACAGCTCCAGCAGAGCAGAGGTGCATCTCTCCAGCCATGTGCCCATTTCCCTCTGTGGTGCAGGGGGGCTGAGAACAGCAGGCAACGCATTCTGTGAGGCTGGGGAATGAGCTGACTTTCCCTTAATGAGACACCATCATTAGGACACTTGTCTATCTCAGGATGTCCTTCCAAGGTGTGTGCTGCCCTGCAGGATAGAAATCTTTTCTGTAGTATCTCTGTGCTATGTGAATGAACAGGGAAGAAGCAGACAGATACTGCATGCAAGGACATGCTGCTGGACTGGTGAAATGAATGATAGGTGTCCTTGGCAAGACATGTGGTGCTGAGACCTTACTTAGGTACCTTGAGAAAGGCTGCACATTGAGGGATTGGCAGTGGGTTCCTCTGCTCTCAGCAGTGTCTGCCCTCTTTTCAGGGTACCATAACTGTGATTGCCCTCCATTAACAAAAGCTGCAAGATCAGGGCCGTTGGGCACAAGCCCAGCCATCTCCCCTCACCCTGCTTTCAGCCAGAGTGAATCCTTTTGGTTCTCAGCTCTCATAGCCTTTCACTGTGAGTGCAGCAGAAATCCTCAGGACTTCTGACTTCAGAGGACATTCCTTGGGCATGATGAGGATGTGTAGGGAAAATAAATAAATAAATAAATAAATAAAATCCTAGAATTCCTTTCAGCACTCCATATTCTTTAGGCCTGTTAGGACACCAGCCCATATGCCCTTCTGCATTGATTTCATCTGACAAATTCTGAAAATATAACTTGGAGCCCCTGCCATGTTCTGATGTACCCACTGCAGAGAGACAAGACTGCTTCTTCCTGAGCCAATAGGCAGAGGTCCCTGATCCTTAAGTATCACATTGAACATCATAAAATATTACTCAAGGAGCTGAATGAAAAGTGAGGGAGTGTGGCAGGGAGAGGGTCAAGGAGAGATAGAGTCGATTTCAGACTGGGAAGCCAGTACTAACTTGTCATTGTTTTTTCTGTCTTGAAAGCTCCCCAGGCCCAGAGACAGCAGATGTCCAACAGCAGCTCTATCACTGAGTTCCTCCTCCTGCCATTCGCAGACACGTGTGAGCTGCAGCTCCTGCACTTCTTGCTCCTCCTGAACATCTACCTGGCTGCCCTCCTGGGCAACAGCCTCATCCTCACCACCATAGCCTGCGACCACCGCCTCCACACCCCCATGTACTTCTTCCTCCTCAACCTCTCCGTAATTGACCTGGGCTCTATTTCCACCACTCTCCACAAGGCCATGGCCAATTTCCTCTGGGACACCAGGGCAATTTCCTATGCAGGATGTGCTGCACAGGTCTTTCTGATTGTTTTCTTCTGTTCAGCAGAGTATTTTCTTCTCACCATCATGGCCTCTGACCACTACGTTGCCATCTGCAAGCCCCTGCACTACAGGACCCTCCTGGGCAGCAGGGCTTGTGCCCAGATGGCAGCAGCTGCCTGGTGCAGTGGGCTTCTCTATGCTGTGCTGCATACTGCCAGTACATTTTCCCTGCCCCTCTGCCAAGGCAATGCTGTGGACCAGTTCTTCTGTGAAATCCCCCAGATCCTCAAGCTTTCCTGCTCAGATGCCTACCTCAGGGAACTTAGACTTCTCACATTTAGTGGGTTTGTGTTTGTGGGGAGCTTTGTTGTAATTGTGCTCTCCTACTTGCAGATCTTCAGGGCTGTGCTGAGGATCCCCTCTGAGCAGGGCTGACACAAAGCCTTTTCCACGTGCCTCCCTCACCTAGCTGTGGTCTCAATGTATATTAGCACTGCCGTGTTTACTTACCTTAAGCCCCCCTCCATCTCTTTCCCCACCCTAAATCTAGTGATGGCAGTTATGTACTCGGTGGACCTCCAACACTGAACCCTCTCATCTACAGCATGAGGAACCAGGAGCTCAAGGATGTCATTTGGAAAGTGTTTTCATAAATGTTTTTTAGTGCTCATGAAGTTCTTGTCTCTCTTCCCAAATGACTACCAATATATCTTGTTCCAGGTTTGTGTGGTATTGCTTCCTTAATAATAATTGTGTATTTGATATTATTTATTGTTTTATTCTTTATTTTAGTATTTATTCTTTTGCTGTTCCTAGAAAAAATACATGGTTTCCTCCAGCTTGCATTACAATACAAAGTCTATCTTAAAACCTTTCTCTGACTGGATTCTCCCAGGACAGCTGTGTAATAAAATGGGATGTCTTCAGTGTCCTGCCTGAAGGCTGGGCTCTTCCTCCAAAGATGGTGCCAGCGATAGGCCTAAATACTTGCTGTTTCTCCCTGGGTACAAGACCGTTGTATGCAGTGACAGCAGAGATGGTGAATGGTCACTGCATTACATAGCCACATGTGAATTCCAGATGATGTTCCTCAGAAGAAGGATCTGAATTTGCTTTGAGAGCCCAGGGGGATCTTTATGGACAGCATGTGCATGGGGTGGGCAGTGACTGGGCCCCAACAGATTGAGAGGTCACAATAGGTGGGGTCACCAAAGGGAGAGTACTAAATCCAAGTATCTTTGTGAATAAAGTGAGTTCTAATCTGAGGTATTGACAAGTAAACAAGGACTATGCAGCCCCAGAGGAGAAAGTGGGAACCCAGCAGGTACAGGGAAGGAGGACTGGCAGTAACTCATGTCATTGTTAGTGAAGTACTAACTGGCCACACCTAGAGACACTGAATCATAGAATCACAGAATCACAGAATGGCCTGAGATGAAAAGGACCTTAAAGATCATCTAGTTTCAACCCCCCTCTGCTCTGAGCAGGGTTGCCAAGCACTACAGCAGGCTACCCAGAGTCACATCCATCCTGGCCTTGAATGCCTCCAGGGATGGTGCATCCACAACCTCTCTGGGCAACTTGTTCCAGTGCCCCACCACCCTCTGAGTGTAAAACTTTCTCCTAATTTCCAACCTAATTCTCCCATTTTACTCTAAAACCATTCCCCCTTGTCCTATCACTACCAACACCTGCAAACAGGCATTCCCCTCCTGTTTATACGCTCCCTTCAAGTACAGGAAGGCTGCAATGAGGACTCTGTGGAGCCTTCTCTTCTCCAGGCTAAACAAGCCCAGTTCCCTCAACCTTTCAGCATAGGAGAGGTGCACCATCATCCCTTCAGTCTCCTGCCACATCCACAGGTCTTGGGGAAGGGGATTAACAGCAAGGACCCCCTGCTGGCAGGGTCTGCTTCCCATCCGGACCAGCAGAGCCATGCGCAGTCACCCCATGGGCACCACAGCAGAGCAGCAGTGCCAGCTCCGTGCCTGCAGAGAGCACAGGGAGGGCATTCACCACTGCCCAGTTGGGATACGGTCCTGGAAATGTGCCTGGCTCCTTCTTCCTGCTGGGATCTGTGCCTGCACTGGGGAATGACCAGCCGTGTCACTCATGCCCAGACCCCAGCAGACCCTAGAGTGGGGCTGTCCATGAGCCCCTGTGTGAGACATGGCTGGGGCTGATCAGGGGGCTGGCACTGGGGGAAGCAGACAGACCAGGAGGGCTGTGGGGGGACAAGGCACCAAGCTCTGTTGTGGGGACCATGCTGGGGGACATTTTCCAGCCCTGATGACCTCTGCCCCAAGCAGTTCCTACACTGAGGGGCCGTGGGACTGTGTGTGGGGCAGTGGTGCTGGGCCAGCCCAGAGTCAGACGTGTGGACAGGAGCCACAGCACTGCAGCAAGTTCTCACATGGCCACCACTGCAAAGCTATTGCCAGGCCGCAACCAGGCTGGCCTCTCCCCTCAGTCACAGTTTTGGCTGCAGGGACCAAGACACACCTGGAGCAGGATGTGCGGGTAGGCAGCACCAGCCCCAGCGTTCCTGGCAGCCCCTCTGCAGCCAGAGCAGCTCCCAAAGGTCAGGACAGGACCCAGTGCCACCCACAGGGCTGGGGGACTCTGGTGGCTGCAGGCACTGGCAGCACCTGCTGGGAGACCCCAAAGCCAGGGCTGAGTGTCAGCGCTTGGCACCACAGCTCACAGTGGCTCACAGTGGCCCCAATTCTGGGCTCTCCAGTACAAGAGGGACATGGAACTGCTGGAGCTAGTCCAGAGGAAGTCTACAAAGAGGATGAGGAGCACCTGTCATACGAGGACAGGCTGACAGTGCTGGGCCTGTTTGGCCTGGAAAAGCGAAGACTGAGGGGAGACCTCATCAATGTGTATAAATATCTGAGGGGAGGGTGTCGAGAGGATGGAACCAGATGTTTTCAGTTGTGCCCAGGAACAGGACTTAAGGCAACGCAGCACTAACTGAAACACAGGAAGTTCTGTCTGAATATGAGAGGGCAGTTCTTAACTGAGAGGGTGACAAAACATTGGAACAGGTTGCCCAGAGAGGATGTGGAGTCTCCCTCACTGGAGATATTCAGAATCCACCTGAATGTCATCCTGCACAATGTGCTCTAGGTGATCCTGCTTGGCAGGGAGATTAGACTAAACAATCTTCAGAGGTCCCTTCCAACCTTGGCCATTCTGTGATTCTTTGATAAAAATCTCCCCCTTGCCTTCTCTTCTCCAGGCTCAACACTCCAGCTCTCTCACCCTCTCCTCATCTGAAGACTCTCCAGTCTCTTAATGATCTTTGTGTCATTTACTGGACTTACTGCACTACATCCAGGTCTTTCATGCACAGGGAAGCCCAGAACTGGACACTGCACACTGGGTTTGGTCTCAGCAGAGGTCAGTAGAGAGGAAGGACCAACTCCCTGAATGTACTGGCAAGGTTTGTAATAATGAAGCCCAAGGTGCTGGTGGCCTTCTTTGATGTAATTCCACATGGCTGGCATGCGTCCATCTCATTGACCACCAGAAAACCCAGGTCCTTCTCTACCAAGCTGATTTCTAGCTTGGCTGGCCCCAAGCAATGTCTTGGTGCGTACTGTTATTCCTGCAGGAGCATTTCACTTTGTTGAATTTCATGCAATTCATCTTTGCCCAGTTTTGGCTGCGAGGTCCCTCAGAATGACAGCAAAACCATCTTGTGTGTTAGCCACTGCTCTCAGATTCATATCATCTGCCAACTTGCCCCATTGTACAAGTCATGAATAAACTTGTTAACTAATATTTGTTTAGTATTGACTCCCTATTTGCACAGTACTGAAAGACCTCCTGATGGAGTGTGTAAATCTGGTAACCACCCTCTGAACCCAGATGTTTATTAAAATTCCAATCCATATCATCCGCACAGGATCACAACATTAAAGAATGGCTGAGGTTTGAATGGACAGGATAGGTCCCAATATTGCCCCTACAGTGTCCTGCTTGTGACTGACCTCCAACTAGACTACATGCCACAGGACTATGAGCCCAGCTGTGCAGGAACTTTCCAGTCCACCTCACTGCCTCCTCATTCTGCCTGGACTTCATCAACTTCTCTATCAGGATCTTATGGGAAACGTGAAAAACCTTTCTTAAAACAAGGCAGACAGCATCCCCTGCTCTCCCCTCATTTACCAAGGCAGTCTTTTCATTGGAGAAGGTTATCCAGTAGTTAAGTCTCAACAAATACTTGATGAATCCAGGCCGACCACTCCTGATCACTTTGTTATCCCCCATGTGCTTGGAAATGTTTTCCAGGATTATCTGCTCCATCACCTTCCCACAGTCTGAGGAAAGGCTTTCTGGCCTCTAGTTCCCTGGGACCTCTGTCTTGCCTTTGTGCAAGATAGGAGTCACGTTTGCCTTCCTCAGTTGTGCTCTGGGCCTCTTTCTAAGGCTGTGCTCTGGGTTTCTGGGTATTGCTTGGAATCTGGCACTTGGAGAGCCATGGTGCTATGCAACTGTACACCCCATAAAGATTTGGCCAGCTCATAAAGAGGAAGGACGAAAGGGAAGTCCTAGCAGGTATGACCATTGGTGGACAGCAAAGAGCTGAAGGCAGGACCTATCCAACCCCTCTAAGCTTCATTGCTCTCTGCTCCATTTAGATCTGAGGTGGAGATGTGCAATGTGCCAATACACGCATGTCCTGGGAACACGGTTTCACTATTTAAGGTTTTGGGAAGGAACATGTTTGAGAAAATGTGTGAAAATTTGGGTGAGAATTCATAGATAAGCCTAAAAATTCTGAAAAATAGTGCATTTCATTTGTTTTGTCTCTTGGTTTCCTTCTGTAAATCAACAGAGCTGAATAGAGGGCTTAATATAGAGCTGAAGAGTGTATTTTATTTTAGGCATTGGGACGGGTTGCCCAGGGAAGTGGTGGAGTCACTGTCCCTGGGGGTGTTCAAGGAAAAGTTGGACGTGGTGCTTAAGAGCATGGTTTAGTGGGTGACATTGGCAGTAGGGCAGCGGTTGGACCAGCTGATCTTGGAGGTATTTTCCAACGTTGACTTATGGTTCTATGATTCTCTGACGGGGAAGATGAAATGCGGTGCTCAAGAGACAGAGTTCTGGCAATGCCACTACAGGGGTAGATCAGTATTTTTTCTCCTGCTGTATTAATCATCATTAAATATGATCATTTTGATTTCATGGGACACCTCAAATATTGTATTAGAAGTGTTCAATCATTTCAGCTGATTGCAATGTGCTGATTGAAGTGAAATTTTTGAAATTCTTAAAATAACTGTAGGCAATCCTCATGGTTACAACAATAAATGACTTTTTTCTGTCATGCATGGAGCCCCGATGTCACAAAACCCTCACTGTCCAACCCTTGCTGATGGGCAGAGGAGCAGGGGCACCTTACAGAGGAGCTGTGGTTGAGGAGCCAGGGTGGGCATCCCTTGTCCTGATCTGAGGGTCAGCAGCAAGCGAGTTGGAGGGCTGCTGGAGGGTGACCATTACATCTACCATTACTGCCATGTTCCCAGTGCTCCTGCAGCTGTCCTTGAAAGGTAAGGGTGTCATGAGCCCCTTCTCAAGGGGTGACACAGGGGCTGTCAGCTGTCCAAAGCTGCAAGTCTTGGGCTGTGGGGGAGGCTGGACAGGGCTGGTGGCTGCTGCGGGATCCCAGCCTGAGAGTCCCGCTGGACTCAGGGAACAATGCGGTAGTCAGGACTCCTGGGTCCTCATGCTAGGGCTGCTCTGAGCCCTGGCACTCATCTGGGCATGGTTCAATGTGTCCTCATGATGGGGCACAAATCAGGGCCAGGTTTCCCTGGGAGCTGGTGCCTCTTTGGGATCTGCATCTTGGTGGAAAGTTGTCTAGTGTCCCAGAGACTGGCATGGCCTGCAGCTCCCACAGGCCTCTCAGGAGTGTGCCAGAAACCCTTCCCCTTGTACTGCTCTCCTTCAGGGGAACTCTGTTCCTTGGGTGATGAGACACTGAAGAGCAGCCCCACAGAGAGGGATCTGGGGGGTTTTGTTGATAGCAAGCTGAATATGAGGCAGCAGTGTGCCCTGGCAGCCAGGAAGGCCAAACACATCCTGGGGTGCATCAAGCACGGCATTGCTAGTCGGTTGAGGGAGGTGATTGTCCTGCTCACTGGTGCAGCCTTACCTCGAGTACCGTGTGCAGTTCTGGTCACCACAGTACAAGAAGGATATGAAACTACTGGAGAGTGTCCAGAGAAGGACTACAAAGATGGTGAAGGACCTAGAGGGGATGATGTATGAGGAGCAGCTAAGGTCACTTGGCCTGTTCAGCCTGAAAAGAGGAGGCTGAGGGGAGACCTCATCATGGTCTACAGCTCCCTCATGAGGGAGAGTGGAGGGGCAGGCGCCCATCTATTCTCTTTAGTGACCAGTGATAGGACCCGTGGGAATGGTGTCAAGCTGCAACAGGTGAGGTTCAGGCTGGGTACCAGGAAGAGGTTCTTCACCGAGAGGGTGGTTGCACACTGGGATAGGCTCCTCAGCTAAGAAGTCACGCCACCAAGCCTGTTGGAGTTTAAGAAGCGTTTGGACTGTGCACTTAGTCACAAGGTCAACAATTTTGGGCAGACCTGTGTGGTGCCAGGAGTTGGACTCGATGATCCTTATGAGTCCTGTCCAACTTGGGATATCCTATGATTCTGTGATTCTCTGCACCAACTCCCACCTCCTTTCCTCAGACGTCTGGCTGCACACAGTTTTTTGTTGTTATTTTTGTGTATGGGTATCTTTGTTTTTAATATTTACAAAAAATAAAAAAGAAAAAGAAACAAACACCAACAAAAATAAAAGAAGCAACCAAACAAAAACCACAGTCCACAACTGTGAGCCAACTCTATCTTGCCTCCAGTGATGTGCACCATCCACAAGGGATGACTGTACAAGAAATTTTTGACACAGTGAGATAGGAAATTGTAAAAAAGAAATACAGAGTTGGCTACAGGGATGATGAGAGGGACTGATCAAATACAGGCAAGCTTAACCTGCCTGAAATCTCTAGAAGCAACTGGGTATATGAGAAGTATCTGAATGACCAAAGAGCAAGAGCAAGTGGAGGGGAACTCTGCAGAACAATGGAGAAAGCATATGTCCACATACTCTGTTGGAAAGGTGACTTCTAGCATGGTCTGTTTCGTAAGACCAGGTGGAAATGCCTTAAAGACTGAGGAGATGAAGTGCAGTGCATAGGAGAAATTCTGGCAACGCAAGTACAGGGGATGATCAGTATGTGTCTCCCGCTGTAATAGGCATCCTGAAATATGATAATTTTGATGTCACGGAACACCTCCCAAATTGTATTAGAATTGTTCAGTCATTTCAGCTGACTGTAATGTGCTGATTGAGGTGAAATGCTTTAAATGCTTAAAAACATGTAGGTAATATTGAGGCCTACAGCATTAAAATGACAGTTTTCTGTCCTGCATGGAGCCTAGTTACCCTTAAACTGTCCCTCCTTGGACTGTTCATGCCACCTCTCACTCCTGGCACAGGGCGAATCTGTGATGTGTCAACCTCTCCTGAATGGTACAGTAGAAAAAAACAGAGTTAAAAATGTTCCCTGAAATGCTCCATCTTTGAATGGGTAAAATAGTGCCAATCATATCTGTATTATCTGCCTTTCTTGGTGGGAATATTCACATCTTTCTGTTTGTATAGTGAAATATATTTGTATAGCTACAGCTGTAACTACAGCTATATGTGCAAGTAAAGGGAAATGTATATGCAGAGTTACACGTGTACACATAGATAACTGGGAGAGAGACAGGCAAGTGGCTGGGATTCTAGGATTTTACATCACCTGAACTATCAGGAAACCAACCCAGCAGTGCTGGGAGCTGAGGAGAGGGAAGAGGTGGAGGAAGGTCCCAGTGACACAGCTGGGAGGTGGATTGTGATGCCATTCCTACTGCAGTGACCTGACTGCCTGGTGGCAGGCAGGCAGACACTGCGATGTCATCGAGTGCATCACAAATCCCACGGGACACAGGGAGCAGCTCTGACAGGGGACAGCTCTGTCGAGCCACCATGGCTGGGCTGCTGCTGAGGTCACCTCCTCACAACAGTGAGATGGGCCAGGAGCAGGCAGGGACCCATCATGGACATGGGATGGGAGCCTGTGGGAAAAGGCACAAGAAAGTGCTGGATGTGACAGAGCACAGTGTGAGAAAGGAGCAGACTACAGGCAGGGCTGTGAGGGACAGCAGCATCTCACAAGCCCTTGGTGGGCAGGGATGTGAGCAATGGGCAAACGGCACAGAGAGATGGAGGGGATCAATGGGGACCAGAGGTCTAGTCCTTGCAGGTCTCCAGATACCCTGTACCTGATCGCATCTCTCAGTCCTGCCTTCTTCCAGTTGCAGTTGGTCTGGGTGTGCACATCCATGTGTGCTTACAAGATTGTGTCTTTGTGTACACATGGCTGGATATTCTTGAAGACACCAGCTCTAGGTGAGCTTTGCCTTTCCTAAAAGCGTATGTCCACCACAAAGGTAAGATATCTAAGTTTCTTTTTTGGAGCCTGTCCTTGCTGTCACCCCCTGGCAGATACTTCATCGCCCCTATCAGTGCCCGGTTGCTGCAGCGGCCCAGCCCCACTGCCCCACACATGTTCCCACAGCCGTGCTCTCAGGATAACACCGTGTCCTCCCCCTGCATGGACGCACATCCCAGCTCAACACAGATGTTTCTCTCTGCTGGGCAGCTTCCAGCCCGACCCAGCTGGCCCCCAGATCTCCCACCTCCCTACCCTCTGCCCACCTCCCCAGCTGGGCTGGCACCATGGTAGTGCTCGCTGCAGGGCTCTGGGCACTGCCTCCACAGCCCCAGTTTCCATTCACTCCTGATCTGCTGAGAATGGGTCTCAGACCAAGATTTATTTGGTTTAAATACACAGAGAGCCTGTTTCATTGTTTAGAGAAACCATGGATCACACAGATGGGAATTCTTAGATACAAGGGAATGGAGAAGGGCATTTCTGTGTAGACAATATTATCACAAAGCCAGAAAGGAAAATAATACCAATGAACAAGCAAAATCCATATGCAAAGTTCCTGGGGACGAATAACCCCAAGTAGCAGAACAGGTTGTGGGGGTGACCTGCTGGAGAGCAGCTCTGCAGAGAGGGATCTGGCAGTCCTGAGGGACAGCAGGCTGAGCATGAG
This sequence comes from Asarcornis scutulata, assembly GCA_013398475.1. NCBI lineage: Eukaryota > Metazoa > Chordata > Aves > Anseriformes > Anatidae > Asarcornis > Asarcornis scutulata. The sequence continues at coordinate 112,450 of VZSO01008797.1, forward strand.
CCAGCAGTGTGCCCTTATGGCCAAGGCCAACGGGATCCTGGGGTGCATTTGGAAAAGTGTTGCCAGCAGGCAAGGGAGGTGATGCTTCCCATCTACTCAGTCATGGTGAGGCCACACCTGCAGTCCTGTGTGCAGGTCTGGACTCCCCAGGACAAGAGGGACATGGAGCTACTGGAGAGAGTCCAGAAGAGGGCTACTAAGCTGATTAGAGGACTGAAGCATTAGATTAATGGGCCTGTATAGGAGAGAAGAAGGCTGAGGGGAGACCTCATCCATGTGTATAAATATCTGAGGGGAGGGTGTCAGGAGGATGGAACCAGACTCTTCTCAGTTGTACCCAGTGACAGGACAAGAGGCAACGGGCACAAACTGAAGCACAGGAGGTTCCAACTGTATATGAGGGAGCACTTCTTTATTGTGAGAGTGACAGTTTCACAGAGAGGTGGTGGAGTCTTCCTCTCTGGAGATATTCAAAACTCACCCAGATGCCATCCTGTGCAATGTCCCTTCCAACCATAGCCATTCTGAGATTCTGTGAAACCTAAAAAACCAGGGAGACAGGTAGCCTTGAGATATCAGAAACAAAGGAGTTAAGTGATTGAAGATAAAAAACAAAAAGGAGAAAAACAACTGCAGGAAGATTCCAGACTGACCTTTTGCTCATTAAGGGTCATTAACATATTAAAAATCACACCAATCAAAATAATAATGTATGCTAATGTGGAATATGGTGTTTTCCCCACCTGCCTCTTAATATCCCTCCTCCCCCTGCCCCTGATCCTCTATAATGCACAGACTCAGTAGAGGTAAGTTAGGAAAAGCTGAAACAGCCAATTAAAAGTAGCCAGAGAGAGAGAGTTTCTCAAGTTTGCTGTGTGTAAAAAATGGTGATTCAAGCTAGATGTATGCTTGCTTTACAAAAGTTCACCAAGCAACCTGACTCTGCAGAGTTCTATAATTAATTATTTAATTAAAAGACCTTTGTGTGCATTCTGACTCTACATGCGTATTGGTGGGGAAGACGGGGCATGAACATACAGACAACACTTGCAGCCCATGAGTACTATGGCAGAGTAGATCTCCACACCACAGCCCGTGGAGGAGCCCCCGGTGGAGCAGGTGGATGTGGCCTGGAGGAGGCTGCGGCCCATGGAGAGCCCCTACAGGAGCAGGGGATCTGGGGATCTGGGGGGAGCTGCTGCCTGTGGGACAGCAGTTTGCTCCTGACAGATGGACCCCACGGTTCGGACCCATGTAAGAGCAATTATTGAAGAGCTGCTGCCTGTGGGAAGCACACACAGGATCAGTTTGGGTAGGACGGCATCCCGTGGGAGGAATCCCATGGTGGAGCAGTGGCAGAGAGTGACCCTGAAGGAGCGGTGGAGATGAAGCATCATGGACTGACCGCAGCCCCCATTCCCTATACCCCTGAGCTACTTGGGGGGTGTAAGGAGAAGAGGATGTATGGAGGGCAAGGTGGGTTTTAGTTTGCTTATAGCTCCTCACTATTCTAATCTGCTGGTGATGGGCAACAAATTATATTAGTTTCCCTACGCTCATTCATTTTTGCCCATGACAATAACTGGTGACTGTGACAATACAGGGGGTTGCAGTTGGACCAAATGATCTTGGAGGTCTTTTCCAACCTTAATGATTCTATGACTCTATGAATTGAACCTCTTTCAATTCAATTTTTTGCTGAGGCGATCGGCTCCGGGGCAGACGTGTTCTGCAGCGGAGCAGGGGACTGAGGCGGGCAGGGCTTTTTGTCCGGCATCGAGGCCACTCGGGGGAGCCGCCGGGACCCGGCTGTCCTCACGAGGGAGGCTGATGAGGCGCGGGCGGAGCCAGCAGCACCCCCTCCCAGGCTGTTTAAAAGTTGCCCCTAGGGAGCGCGAGCGACCAGGAGCGCGGTGAATAGGACGGGCAAACAGGGCGTGGCACGTCGAAGGGCGTGGCAGTTTGCGCGGCAGTTCGCGCGGGCAGGGCAAGCGGGGGGCCCATCGTCGCTCTGTTGCAGCTGCCTCTCCCTTCGGTGCATGTAAGCTGCTTGCGTAGAACCTGACCATGGTATCGACCAGGCAGAAAACCGTGGCCTCCGCATCTCGTGCAGCATCTCCAGCCACGGTCACCAGTGTGGCTACTCAGATGGAGGGGTCGGGGAAACACGCAGCCGTCCAGGTCCTGGGCTGCAGAGTGTGCCCCAGCCTTCTGTCGGTCTCCGACAGCAGTGGTGGGTATGCCTGTGAGAGGTGTGCCCAGGTTGAAGAACTGCTCAGCCAGGTAGCGGAGCTCCGGGAGGAGGTGAACAGGCTCAGGAGCATCAGGGAATCAGAGAGGGAAATTGACTGGTGGAGGTGCATTCTACCCTCTCTGAGGCAGGCTCACGAGCCTGCCACAGCACAGGCGTCTCCTGTTATGCAGAAGACGGAGGTTCCCTCCTCCTGCCAGGCAGCGGGAGGAGACCTAGATCAAGGGGGGGGGAATGGAGGCAGGTGCCTATTCGGGGTGGTAGGCGAGCCCTCTCTCTGCCCACCTCACCTTCTCATCTACCCTTAAATAATCGATATGAAGGACTAGAACAAGATGATCTAAATGACAAAGTAGACAAAAACCCGTCCCAGTTGGAGGGGGCGCCTAAGACAAGGCGACCTACACGTCGCATTGCCACATCATCCTTCAAAAAAGAAAGAAGGGCTATTGTTATGGGGGGCTCCCTCCTGAAAGGGACAGAGGGACCGATATGCCGACCGGACCCAACCCGCAGAGAAGTCTGTTGCCTCCCTGGGGCTCGGGTGAGAGACTTTGCCAAGAAAATCAAGCGCCTGGTACGGCCCACTGACTACTACCCGCTACTGGTCTTTCAGGCTGGTAGCGATGAAGTAGCAACGAGAAGTCCGAAGGCGATCAAAAGAGACTTTAGGGATTTGGGGCGACTACTTAGAGGATCAGGGGCGCAGGTGGTGTTTGCCTCTGTCCTTCCAATAGGGGGGATCGAAGCTGAAAGGCGTGCTGTTCACATAAACTCGTGGCTTCGAGACTGGTGTGACCAGCAGAATTTCGGTTTCTTTGATCACGGGAAGGTCTATGCTACACCGGGCCTGATGGCACCGGATGGGATGCGCCTCTCTCGGAGAGGGGTAAGGATCTTTGGTCAGGAGTTGGCAGGGCTGATAGATAGGGCTTTAAACTAGAGTCGAAGGGGGAAGGGGCTAAAACCAGGCACGCCGGTGAAGACCTAAGGGATGGTACGCTAGAATCAGAGGGGCTGTGTGCCAGTGAGGTCCTTCGGTCAGATCCACAAGGTGCTGAGTGTAAGGAGACGCACCTGAAGTGCTTCTACACGAACGCACGCAGTATGAGGAATAAAATGGATGAGCTAGAAGTCCTGGCCCAGTCCCGCAACTACGACATCATCGGCATAAGCGAAACCTGGTGGGATGAGTCCTGTGACTGGGGTGTTGCGATAGATGGTTACAGGCTCTTCAGGAGGGACAGGCAGGGTAGGCGAGGTGGTGGGGTGGCGATGTATGTGAAGCAGGGGCTGGACTGTGTGGAACTTCAGGTCAGCGATGGCAAAGTTGAGAGCCTCTGGGTAAGGATCAAGGGACGAACGAATAAAGGGGATGTCGTTGTGGGAGTCTATTACAGACCGCCTGGCCAGGACGATAGCGCCGATAAATTATTCTTTACAGAACTAAGAGAGGCCTCGAGATTAACTCCCCTTGTCCTTATGGGGGACTTCAACTTGCCAGACGTTAACTGGGAGTGCCACACGGCTGACACGAGCAAGTCCAGGAGGTTCATGAAGCACCTAGATGATAACTTCTTGGTGCAGGTGCTAACGGAGCCAACTAGGAAAGGTGCCCTCCTAGACCTGTTGCTAGAAAACAGAGAGGGTCTGGTGGGAGATGTGGTGATTGGTGGCCACCTCGGTCATAGCGACCATGAAGTGGTTGAGTTCAAAATTTACGGTGACAGAAGGAAAAGTGCCACCAAAACCTCATCCCTAGATATGGGGAAAGCGGACTTCAGGCTGCTCAGGGAACTAGTCAGCAAGGTCCCCTGGGAAACTGCTCTTGAAGGCCTCGATGTCCACCAGTGCTGGTCATTCTTTAAGCGATGCCTCCTAGAAGCACAAGATCAGGCAATTCCTAAATATCGCAAGTCAGGCAGGCGGGGCAGGAGGCCGGCGTGGCTGACCAGGAACGTTCTAATGGAGATTAGGCGGAAACAGAGAGTGTTTCGCTACTGGAAGGAGGGCCAGGTGTCATGGAAAGAATACAGGGATACTGTTCGTGTTTGTAGGGAGAAAGTTCGTGTGGCCAAAGCACAGCTAGAGTTGAAGCTGGCTGTGTCTGTGAGAGAAAATAAAAAGGTTTTTTTTAGATATGTGAATGGAAAAAGGAGAACTAAAGAATACATAGGGCCGCTCCTTGATAGGGAAGGTCTCCTCACAGACAATGACGTAGGCAAAGCAGAGACGCTTAACGCCTTCTTTGCCTCTGTCTTCAATGCCGATGATGGGCTTCAGGGCCCAGGGTGCCCTGAGCTGGAGGACCGGGACGGTGGGGATGACAAACTCCCAACTGACCCTGAACGTGTGCGGGATTTGCTACTCCACCTGGATCCCTACAAGTCCATGGGTCCGGATGGGATTCATCCCCGGGTGCTGAAAGAGCTGGCGGACGTCATTGCGGAACCTCTCTCAATTATTTTTCAATGATCCTGGGAATCTGGAGAGGTCCCGGTAGACTGGAAGCTGGCAAATGTTGTGCCGATTTTCAAGAAGGGTCAGAAAGAAGACCCTAGCAATTACAGGCCTGTCAGTCTCACGTCAGTGCCTGGTAAAATCATGGAGAAGTTGGTTCTCGAACTTATTGAGGCGCACCTGGGGGACAAAGCAGTCATTGGTCCCAGCCAGCATGGGTTTGTGAAGGGTAGGTCCTGCCTAACTAACCTGATTTCCTTTTATGATAAGATCACCCGTATGGTGGACCAAGGGAAACCAGCTGATGTGATTTTTTTGGACTTCAGCAAGGCTTTTTACACGGTTTCCCATAGGATCCTACTGGACAAAATGTCCACCATACAGCTAAATAAAAACATTATACGATGGGTGAGCAATTGGCTAACGGGCAGGGCCCAAAGGGTTATGGTAAATGGGGCTGCGTCAGGCTGGCGGGCGGTCACCAGTGGGGTCCCTCAAGGCTCCATTTTAGGGCCGGTACTTTTCAATATTTTTATAAACGATCTGGATGTAGGTATAGAAGGTATTTTGAGCAAGTTTGCTGATGACACCAAACTTGGAGGAGTTGTGGACTCCAATGAGGGTGGAAAGGCCTTGCAGAGGGATCTGGATAGGTTGGAGAGCTGGGCGATCACCAACCGCATGAAGTTCAATAAGAGCAAGTGCCGGGTCCTGCACCTGGGACGGGGAAACCCTGGCTGCACGTACAGACTGGGCGATGAGACGCTGGAGAGCAGCCTAGAAGAGAGGGATCTGGGGGTCGTGGTAGACAGCAAGTTGAATATGAGCCAGCAGTGTGCCCTGGCAGCAAGGAGGGCCAACCGTGTCCTGGGGTGCATCAAGCACGGCATCGCTAGTAGGTCAAGGGAGGTGATTGTCCCGCTCTACTCTGCGCTGGTGCGGCCTCACCTCGAGTACTGTGTGCAGTTCTGGGCACCACAGTATAAAAAGGACATGAAACTGTTGGAGAGTGTCCAGAGGAGGGCTACGAAGATGGTGAAAGGCCTGGAGGGGAAGACGTACGAAGAACGGCTGAGGTCACTGGGCCTGTTCAGCCTGGAGAAGAGGAGGCTGAGGGGAGACCTCATCACAGTCTACAACTTCCTCGTAAGGGGGTGTCGAGAGGCAGGAGACCTTTTCTCCATTAACACCAGTGACAGGACCCGCGGGAACGGGGTTAAGCTGAGGCAGGGGAAATTTAGGCTTGACGTCAGGAGGGGGTTCTTCACAGAAAGGGTGGTTGCACACTGGAACAGGCTCCCCAGGGAAGTGGTCACTGCACCGAGCCTGTCTGAATTTAAGAAGAGATTGGACTGTGCACTTAGTCACATGGTCTGAACTTTTGGGTAGACCTGTGCGGTGTCAAGAGTTGGATTTGATGATCCTTAAGGGTCCTTTCCAACTCAGGATATTCTATGATTCTATGATTCTATGATTCTAATTCATGAAGCTTGGTGGCTGATCTGATCTTACTAGGTGAACAAACCCTGAGCTCTTTTCATCATATTTTCTTCACCTTTTATTTTGAGAAGAAGGCGTCATAGAGAGGTTATGGTGGAGTTGAGCTGCTTAGCAGAGTAAAACAACCATAGAAGGCAAATGGGAGAGGTTCAGAACCAGAGTTGTGGCCATCCAAGGATGGCATCTCAGCACCCAGGACATGATCTGATATCTCCCAGGGAAATCTGGCCCTGGATTTTCCATCTTTATGAGGATACCCAGAGCAGTGATTAAAGCAGCCTTTGGGCTCAGAGCAGCCCTAGCATCAGGACCCAAGAGTCCTGGCTGCCCCATTGTCCCCTGAGCCCAGGGAGACCCTCAGGAAGGGCTCTCAGAGAAGACACCAGCTCTCTCCAGCCCCCCACTTCCTCCCCCCCTAAGCCCAGGACTTGCAATTTTTGACAGCTGACAGCAGGCAGAGAAGGAGAGAAGGGTGGATACCTTTTTAGTTCACTTTTTTTTTTTTTTTTCTCACTGTTCCAGTCTGTTAATAAATATTACCTTAATCTCCCTACAGGGTCTGCTTCCATGACTGCAATTGATGAGTCATCTCCCTGTCCCTTGTATAAACCCAGCAGCCCTTTCCAACTCTATTTTCTTCATCTGTACCTTTCAGGAGCAGGGGTGAAAGGGTGGTGTGGTGGAGTTCAGCTGTCCATCAGTGTGAAACCACTGCAATGCTCGGATCTATTGCTGACACCAGCTTTGAAAGAAGAGGCAGGATTTCAGGCAGTGCATTGGAGAGATGCTGTTTTATTAAGCAGATGCTAAAGGAGAGTCGACACTGACATGCAGGGAGGGAAAAACTGTGCAGAGTAAACAGAGCAGTTTAATACCTCAGGAGATGCTGGATGAATAATAAGCCTTTTTTTCTAAGAAAGTAATAAATGGAAATTAAACTAAGGATAAAGACAAAAATACCAATATTCTTAATGAAACAAGTACCAGGCATTCAAATTATATCCAGGAAGTCATTTGTGGAGAAAGAGGGGAAGTTTATCACCATTCAGAAATATCTGTGAAATTCCTTTCCTAATAGTACCCTTGAGCTCCTTGTTTCTCATGCTGTAAATGAGGGGATTGAATGTTGGGGGCAGCACCGAGTACAGAACTGCCACCAAGAGATCCAGGGTTGGGGAGGAGATAGAGGGGGGCTTCAGATAGGCAAAAAAGCCAGAGATGACAAAGAGGGAGACCACAAACAGGCGAGGAAGGCATGTGGAGAAGGCTTTGTGCTGACCCTGCTTAGAGGGCATCCTCAGCACAGCCCTGAAGATCCGCACATAGGAAAAAAGAATGAAAACAAAACAGCCAAATGCTAAACAGCAACCATAAGTACCCAAATTTCCCTGAGGTAGGAGTGTGAGCAGGAGAGTTTGAGGATCTGGGGGATTTCACAGAAGAATTGGTCCAAGGCATTGCCTTGGCAGAGGGGCAGGGAAAATGTATTGGCCGTGTACAGCAGAGCATAGAGAACCCCACTGCCCCAGGCAGTTGCTGCCATCTGGGCACAAGCTCTGCTGCCCAGGTGGCTCCCATAGTGCAGGGGCTTGCAGATGGCAATGTAGCGGTCATAGGACATGATGGTGAGAACAGAAAGCTCTGTTGAAAACAAGATGACAATGAGACAGACCTGTATAACACATCCTTCACAGGAGATGGCCCTGGAGTCCCAGAGGGAATTGGCCATGGCTTTGGGGACAGTGGTGGAGATGCAGCCCAGGTCGAGGAGGGCAAGGTTGAGGAGGAAGAAGTACATGGGGGTGTGGAGGCAGTGGTCGCAGGCTACGGCGGTGAGGATGAGGCCATTTCCCAGGAGGGCAGCCAGGTAGATGCCCAGGAAGAGTGCGAAGTGCAGGAGCTGTAGGTCCCATGTGTGTCTACAAATGCCAGGAGAAGGTACTTGTTGATGGAGCTGTTGTTGGACATCTGATGCCTCTTGGCCTTGGGGCCTGTCCACAGAGAACAGCACATGGAGAACTTTGGGCAGACTTCTTCGAGCAAATCTCTGTCCTTTCAGCAACACCCTTCTCTTCTCACCCACCTCCACAAATATGTGCTTTCTCAGCAGCATCTTCATTCTCCTTTCTGGCTGAAGCTCTGGTTTGTGCTCACTGGGCACTGTTTGGAGCCACGACCTCTGCACGTGAGCTCCATAGGATTCAGCACTGCTGGGAAAGGCGGTGACCCATTCTGAAATTCGTAGTTTCGTTCAGATGCAGTGTACCTGTAATTCAGAGGGGCTGTTCAACATCCTACAGCAGGATAACTCCAGGAAAACCCCTGCTGGATGTCCATAAACCACAGTGACCTGAACAGAGACAAATTATTTCCCAGCACTAGGCTCTGCAGTGACCAGAGCCATTTTGGCTAGAACAGCTTGGGCACTCTGCTCCCAGGGATGCACATCCAGAGCAGGACTCAGTATTCTGGTGTTTGAGCTCTATCTTTAAACCCACTCCCCAGGGAATCTGAGGGGAATAGCAAGGGCAGGATGGATGGGAGGGGAAACACAGAGAAATGGCCAAGGGTTCGTAGTGAGGGAGGCAGGAAATGGAGTGAGAGATCGGTACTTGGGAGGGGGTTCTTTGTTCTGAGGGTCCTGCTGCCAAGGGGACAACAAAGCGTGAGATCCCATAGTTGTGGGGGCAGAGGCTTTGCTGGATGGCAGTCAAGGCAATGGAAAGCATCAGCAGTGCTGGGATGGCACTGAGGTGCCCAAATTCCCCTGCCATGGAGTTTCTGGGAGTAGCTCCCTGTCATTCCCTGCCTGTGGTTCTGCTGCCTGCCGCTGTCCCTGCCTGCAGCTGGGTCTCTGTCCCCACACCACCTGCCTGCAGCTCACAGCCTCCATCCCACCTGCTGGGTGCTCAGCTCTGCTCTGCAGACACCTCCTGGCAGCAGGGCTCTGCCCAGGGCAGCTCACTGGGGGCACATCCTAGAGCCCAGGGCACACAGACTCTGCTGACACTGCCCATGTGGTGGTGGAGCTTTCTATGGGCTGAGGGGAAGGAAAAAGTCCTTGTAACCTCTCAGCCATCATGGAGTCTCAGGCACTTCTTGTAATAAACAGCATATATTTCTACTACAACTGAGGCAAGTAGAGAAGATTGAAAGTTCAGGAGGCTCAAGAAAGCCGTTACTGAAGCTGAAATCCCCTACTTTATCCCGGCTCTTGCGAAGTCCCTTTGGATACACCCTGGTTGTGATGTAGATCCATGAGCAGGCTGCCCCAGGCAGCAGCCTCCCACCAGCAGCAGGACTCTGCTCTGCCAGGGGGGCTTCTTCCACCCCACAGCTTCTCCCCGCAGCGCCCTGGGCAGCTCCCCAGGCAGGCTGAGTGCTGAGCCTGGCAGGCGGCAGAGGCCCTGCCCCACCACACAGCCCCTGGGGCACAGCAGGGACCCTGCTCTGCACCACACCCCTGGACACCCCTGCCTGCACCCCCGGCTTCTCCTGCCTCCAGGAACTGTGGCTGCATTGCCCTCCAGCCAGAGACTTACCAGGTGCAGGGCTGGGAAGTCTTCTCCGGCAGGGAGCTCTGGGCATCCTGCCACTTCTGCCTGCCTTTAAGCACTGTGTCTCTGCAGGCAGTGCCCCCAGCCCTGCTGCGCTGTGCACAGGAGCTGCTCCTGGGCAGAGCTGTCTCTCTGCAGTGCTGCCCACTTGCCAGGAGCTCCCCTTGGGCCCAGGAGCCCGGCCCAGCTCAGCAGCAGAGGCCCAGCCCAAGGCCTCCCTTGCTCTGCCCCCCACCAGGCTCCCTGCACATGGCCTTGGGGCTGCAGGGGAACCTGCTGGCAAACAGCCTGAAGGAATCCCTGGGGCTCCAGCCCTCCCCTGGCACACACACTTCTTCACACCAGGGTCATTTCTCTTAGCACAAAAACAATTATCTCTAGCAATCTTCTCTTTGTATCCCAGTTGATGGTGGGACACCCAGGCATGGTCATAGATGTAACTCCTTTAACCCTCTGCTTAAGGAAGGGATTCAGCAGAGTTACTTGAGACATCTCATGCTGGGTTTCTGTCCTGGGGCTGGAATAGGACTCATCTCTCTCCCATGCCTGTCACAAACTGGAGCTGGGATTACTCAGCGCTGAATTTAGGTGTGCATAACATGGGCAGCTGCAGGTGAGCTCCTTCTCTCATCTTCAGGATCATTAACAGAGATGGAGGAAATCAGGGGACTGCAAACACCTGGTGACATGTCAGGGGGCAGAGGTACGTGCAGGTATCTGCAAGCTCTAATGGAGGTACCGTGAGGGACAGGGCAGCACCTGGGGGCATCCCCTTGGAGGCTGGTGAGGAATGCCTTTGGCCAGCTGAAATGATAGCAAATGCACCCATTTAGGACAACTGAAAATGTCCCTCCTCAGTAGGCTCAGGTCAGCCTGTAGAGGCATCCATCTGACCCAATGGAGAACTGTGCCACAGGGTGAGCTGAGTCTCTCTTTCCCTCTTCTCCATCTGGTTTTCCCTCCATCTCCAGGGACTGTAACGGCACTTGTCTCATGGACATCCCTACGTTGCCTAATGAAATTCAGGGCAGCTGCTTCATGTAATAGCCAATTCCAGGCCTGCAGTGCTACCTGAGTTGCCAACGCTGCCCAGCACCACTGGAGGATGGAGCTGACATGGGCAGCACAGGACCCACAGGACAGCTCTGGCCATTCACAGCTGGTACATAACGGGCACCCCTGAGGGCATCTCTGACAGACCTGGTGCTTATGAGCAAGTGATCACTTCCCAGGGCTGCGAAGGTATGTGGTACCTGAATATAATGCACATCACACTGGGGTTTCCACTTGTGTCCTTTGGTTTGCAAACACTGCTGCTGCTTCTCATCCCCATCCTTTAATCACACTGATGGTACTGTCCAGACACAGTGATTTTTTCTGTGTCCCTGAATCACAGGATGCCCATAGCCAAAGACATTTTCAGAAGCCTATTCTCATGCCTGGAGAACGGGCACAGCTCCAGCACTGGCCCTCAAGGCTACACCAACACCACAAAGGCCCTCTGGTGTCAACGCGGCACAGCCCAGGCCTGTTTCCTTCTGGCCTCAGGAACACCAGAGCGTACTGTGCTTCAGGCCCCTCATTTCATCCTCCTAGGGCCATCTGCAATACATGGCAGCAAGTCTTTGCTGTGATGGAAAGCCTTTGCATGCCCAGGCTCTTGGCACAAGATCTGGGACACGCCTGAGCCACAGCTGAGGTGCTGCAGCCCAGATGTGCCCCCATGCCCTCAGCCTGGGGCACAGGTAGGAGGAGCTGGATCCCCGCCTGCTGTCACAGGGCTGGGACATTGATGGAAGAGCTGCTGAGGTGTGGGAGGACAGGTCCCTCAGCTTGGGGTGCTGTGCTGGATGGGGGCAGATTCTTCAGAAGAGACAGGCAGGGATGATAAACAGGGAGTACATTTGCCATTCCTTCGTGTACTACCTCTGCCTCCTGCATGGCAGACCAGGGGATGGTGCTGAGGCCTTTTCAAATCTCAGAGCCCCGTGTGATATCTGGGAAGGAAGGCCCTGGCATGCGCTACAATTCCTCCATATAAGACCTACTACTTCTCCAGGTGAGCGACATGCAGTGAAAAGGAATTCAAGTGTACTGAGGGACTACTGCATCCCAGGTGCCTTCGCTCCCATAGTTTGAACAAAGCCCAGCGCCAGGACAAGCCTCAAACCCCACCTTCCTGGGAGGGCTCCCAATAACAGAGGCATGTTGGTACACAGCAGGGACTTCTCCAGTGCTCCACTTCCTTTATTCCATGGCCCTTGTCAGCATTTGGAGATGTTCCTCATGGATTTGTAAGGAACTGCTGGAAAATAACAGGGTAGAAGGGAGGTATCTTTTTCTCAGGACAAGAAGGGAAATCTCTCATCTCTCTCCCAAGCTGTCCTGCCTCCTTGCTGCTGACCTCACAGGCTTTCAAATGACATGGGCTGATGTCACAGGGGGTGCACTGCATCACCAGGATATCGTCACTGGAGCAGCGGCAGTGCCGGCACTTCCCTGCAAGGCCTGGTCCCTGCTGGGCACTGCTTGGGTGCTCCCCACCACTGTCCTTCTGTGGCCAGGAGTGGGGTCAGCAGGCAGCAAGCTTGCACTGGGTGACCCTCACTGATGGGCGGAGGAGCAGGGGCACCTTGCAGAGGAGCTGTGGTTGAGGAGCCAGGGCAGGCATCCCTTGTCCTGAGCTGAGGGTCAGCAGCAAGCGAGATGGAGGGCTGCAGGAGGGTGACCATCGCCTCTGACATGACTTTCCTGTTCCCAGTGCTCCTGCATCTGTCCCCCAAAGGTAAGGGTGTCAGGAGTCCCTTCCCACAGGGTGGCCCAGGGGCTCTCAGCTGTCCAAAGCTGCAAGTCCTGGGCTGGGGGGTGATAGTGGTGCTGGACAGAGCTGGTGGCTGCTGCAAGAGCCCTGATGAGAGTCCCGCTAGGCTCAGGGGACAATGTGGCAGCCAGGACTTCTGGGTCCTGATGCTAGGGCTGTCCTGCTGCTCCCACAGGCCTCTCAGGACTGTTCCAGAAACACCTGAGATGGAAATCAAGACTTCCTCTTCTACTGCTCTCCTTCAGAGGAACCTCTCTCCTTTCCCTGCTGTGCAGCCAACCTGGCAGAGCATGTCCTGGATGCTGAGCTGCCATCTCTGGGAGGGCAAGTCCCTGGTGCTGAAACCTTCCCATATCTGTACTGAGGTGGTTTTACCCGGCTATGCAGAAAAACTCCATGGCAAGTGCTCTTAAACTTCTCCACCTACAAGGAAAAGGGGGAGAAAACATGATGAAAAGAGCTCAAGGGTTTAAGTAGAACAGGAGGTTACCCAACAAATAGCATCATGGGCACCAATTATCATTACAGGCAAGACAGAATAGGCAGATTAATATAATTTATTGCCTATCACCAGTGGACTACAGCCTTGAGGAACTATAAGCAAACTAAAAACACCATTTCCCCTATCCACACTTTCATATCTCCTTCTCCTTTGTGGTGCAGGGCAATGAGGATTGCAGTCAGTCCATGACACTTTTTTCCACTGCTCCTTGACGGTCATCCTCTGCCTCTACATCCCTCCCATGGGATGCCCTCCTTCCTGAATGGATCCGGCATGGGGCCCAAAGGATTAAGATAATGACAGATATGACCAGATTGTGTTAAAAAGGAAAAACAAACAAACAAACAAACAAAAAACTGTTACAATCATTATATCACCTTCATAGTTGCTGACCACAATGTGTATTTTATTTATTTGTTTATTTTTAACCTCAGTGTAGTAGTTGTGTTTGGCCTCAAAACTGTGTTGGATAGCACATTACATACTGTGTGTGTTCCCTGTTCTGCTGTTTATCCTTTGTGGGGGCTGATTTATGGTTATTAGTTATTGGTTATTACTGCCTAACACTGCCTTATGTTATGATAAAAGAACTGGTTGTGAGAC
>VZSO01008797.1:136143-159214 GCA_013398475.1 Asarcornis scutulata
CCTGGGTCTGTCCCCTCCCAGCTCTTGCTGCACCCCCAGCCTGCCCGATGGCAGGACAGAGCAAAAGGCTGAGATGTCCTTGGCTTGGTATAAGCACTGCTCTGCAGCAATTAAAACATCGGGGTGTTATCAGCACTCTTCTCATCCTAAGCCAAAACATAGCATTCTACCAGCTACTAGGAAGAAAATTAACTCGGTTCTAACTGAAACCAGGACAAATAAACATAGCAATACACTTAATGAAACAAGTACCGAGTACTGGGCCTTCAAACCATAACCAGGAAGTCATTTGCAGAGAAATATATAACGATTCAGAAACAGCCACAAAATTGCTTTCCTGAAATCACCCTTGAGTTCCCTGTTTCTCATGCTGTAGATGAGGGGATTGAATGTTGGTGGTACCACTGAGTACAGAACTGTCACCACGAGATTTAGGGTTGGGGAGGAGAGGGAGAGGGGTTTGAGGTAGGTAAAAAAGCCAGTGCTGAGAAACAGAGAGACCACAAACAGGTGAGGGAGGCACGTGGAGAAGGCTTTGTTCTGTCCCTGCTCAGAGGACATCCTCAGCACAGCCCTGAAGATCTGCACGTAGGAGAAAAGAATGAAAACAAAACACCCAGATGCAAAACAGATACCAACCATAAGCACCCAAAGTTACCTGAGGTAGGAGTGTGAGCAAGTGAGCTTAAGGATCTGGGGAATTTCAAAGAAAAATTGGTCCACAGCATTGCCTTGACAGAGGGGCAGGGAAAATGTATTAACAGACTGCAGTAGAGCATAGAGAACCCCACTGCCCCAGGCAGCTGCTGCCATCTGGGCACAAGCTCTGCTGCCCAGGATGGTCCCGTAGTGCAGGGGCTTGCAGATGGCAACATAACGGTCATAGGACATGACAGTGAGAAGATAATACTCTGCCGATATCAAGAAGACAAACAGAAAGACCTGGGCGGCACAACCTGTGTAGGAGATGGCCCTTGTGTGCCAGAGGCAATTGGCCATGGCTTTGGGGAGAGTGGTGGTGATGCAGCCCAGGTCAATCACAGAGAGGTTGAGGAGGAAGAAGTACATGGGGGTGTGGAAGCGGTGGTCATTGGCTACGGCGGTGAGGATGAGGCCGTTGCCCAGGAGGGCAGCCAGGTAGATGCCCAGGAAGAGTGCGAAGTGCAGGAGCTGCAGCTCCCGTGTGTCTGCAAATGGCAGGAGGAGGAACTCAGTGATGGAGCTGCTGTTGGTCATTTTCTGACATTGGACACGGCTCTCTGTTGGAGAGGAAAAGGCAGAAAAAGTTAGAACAGACCTCTCTGAGGAAAACCTGCTGTAGGCCTTCAAGCACCTCCCAGCTCAATCCTTGCTATTTGAAGAACCTTTCTACAACTCTCGTTTGAACTGTGTCTGCTGCTGGCTCAGAGTGCCACTGATAGCAGGGGCTGCTATGGGGAAAACTTAAGTCCAGTCCAATTGTCAGATGAAGGAGCTTTGCTGTGTAGTTGCAAATAATTCATTTGAAAGCAGACCTGAGCTGTAGGTCTGAGCTACCTCAAAAAGACTTCATATATATAAAAGCCCATATATATATATAAAACTTTGCTTTATTTTATCCCAATAGACCCTATAATGCTTAAGATAGGTTTTGGAAGACTGGAGAATGCTGCTGAGGGAAGAGGGCCACAGCAAGCCAGACAGAGCTTGGGAGCTTCTCTTCTTTTCCATGGCTGCAGGAGCTAAGGGGCAGCTGACAGGGAGCCCGGCATGGCCAGACAGGGCAGGGTGTTCTGGGCTGACCAGGGGCACCTGGCTTAGGGCACTCCAAGGGGCTCCTGCCAGACTTCCTCACCTCACAGTGCAATCCAGCAGGGCTCTCAAAGCCTACTGCACTGCCCACTGCCCTCCCAGAAACATGAGCCAGAAGGAGACCCTTCCAGGACCTGCAGCTGCATGGCCCTGCAGCCAGAGACTTACCTTGTCAAGGGCTGTGCAGATTTCTCCTCCAGTCAGCTCTCAGCACCCTCCAACTCTCAACTGCCTCCAACCCCTCTCTCCTTCTCTGCGTGCCACCTGTTATTGGAGCCCCCAGCCCTGCTGCGCTGTGCAGAGGAGCTGCTCCTGGGCAGAGCTGTCTCTCTGCACCAGGGCCATCTTGCCAGGAACTCCCATTGGGCCCAGGAGCCCAGCCCAGCTTAGCAGCAGAGGCCCAGCCCAAGCACTGTAATCACCCCTCTGGTGGCTTTGGTGATGAGCCCTCAAAATATAGGCACTGAGAGCAAATTGAAGAAATCTCTCAAGAAGTCCAAGTCAGGTGAAGGTTTCTTGGAATGTCCCCCTGAGGGCACTGACATAGCCTCCCTTGGAGCTCATTAGAGTCAAACACTGGAGGCAGTTAGGACAAATAGAGAAAGACAATGTCAAGGCACACTGAAGTGTAGAAAAGCTGGATGTGTTTCACCAGGGACAAGGGCCTAGCCTTTGACCCCTGGTCCCTAGGAAGAGAGATCCTTTCCCTTCACACCTTGCTCGGGGCTCTTCCTGGGGCAGTAGGAGATGGGATGTGCATGGCCAAGTGTAGGAGAATGGTATGACCCCTGCCTGGTTCATGGGTGGGGGCAAGGAGGCAATGAGGCCCTTGTGCATCAACTGTACACTGTCTCCTCATAGAGCTCAGTGGCAGAGACAACAGCTATAGCCATGGGCAAAGACCTCAGTCCTGTTGGGACTCTCAGTCTTGCCAAAGCCCTTACCCCTCTGCACACCAGACTGTCCAAGGGACTCCCAGACCTGCACATCTTTCCCTGCTGGCTGTAGACACTTCCTGTAATGTCACACCAGATCTGAGCTGAGTATAACTCAGATTTTCTTGCTGGCCATGCTCCTCATAAAGCAGCTCTGTAGGAAGCTGGTCTGTTTCCTGGTGAGCAGGCACCACCGCTCGTATGGCATCCCTCATGGGGGATGTTCACAAGTCTATGGAGCTAGATGGGATCCACCTGAGGATACTGAGGGAGCTGGCAGAAGTGTTTGTCATGCCACTTTCCATCATTTATCAGCAGTCCTGGCTATCAGGGGAGTTCACAGTCAATTGATGACTAGCAAATGTGATGCCCACCTACAAAATGGCCAGAAGGAGGATCTCTGAGCTACAAGACTGTCAGTCTGACCTCAGTGTCGGGGAAGCTCATGGAGCAGATTATCTTGCGTACCATCACACAATGCTTCCAGGACAACCAGGTGATCACACCCAGTCAGCATGGGTTTATCAAAGGCAGGTCCCGCTTGGCAAATCAAATCTCAGTCATAACAAGGTGATGCTCTCAGCAGATGAGGGAAAGGCTCTGGATGTGGTCTACCTAGACCTCAGTAAGGGCTTTGAGATCTTTTTCCACAGCATTCTGCAGAGAAACTGGCTGTTCAGTGTTTGGACAGGTGTACACTTAGTTTAGTTAAAAACAGGCCCAAAGAGTCCTGGTAAATGCAGATAAATGCAGCTGGGGGCCAGTCACTAGTGGTGTCCCCCAGAGCCCAGTACTGGGGCCAGTTCTCTTCAATATCTTCATCAATGATGTGGATGAGGGGATCAAGTGATGTGGATGATGATGTGGATGAGGAGATCGATTCTAGTCCTGCATCCAAATCGTTTCTAAAAGTATTGAAGAGGACTGGCCATAAAATGGAACCTTGGAGGACCCCACTAAAGACCGTCCACCAGTCCGATGTGGCCTCATTTACCACAACCCTTTGAGCTTTGTCTTGGGAAGTTGACCCCAATATGTACTGCTGAGCACCATGTTATATGCCATGGAATGTACATTTGGTAAGGCTGGGTCAGCTGTCATGGCAAGTTCCCCTCCCAGCCTCTTGCCCACACACAGCCCACTTGATGGTGGGGCAGAGTGAGAAGCAGAGAAGGCCTTGATGCTGTGCAAACACTGCTCAGAAACAGTGACTACAGCTGTGGGTGACCAACACTGCTCTGCTCATATATCAAAAGCACAGCACCACAGGGGCTGCTCTGCAGAGAGTAACTCCGTCCCAGCCACAGCCAGAGCAGGGCCACACGCTGGACAAAAAGGCTCCCTCTGAGTTCAGGAAGGAGGCAGGAAGATGTTAATAAGCAGCAGGACAACTGAGGAAGCCCAAAGCCCCTACTGAAGGCTCATTGAGTGCCACCTGAGAGGCAGTGCTGGCCAGTGGGGAGGGCCAGGAAAATGACTTGTGTGAAGGCTGTGAGAAACAAGGAAATTCAGGGATTTAGCAGATCCTTAAAGTCCTGCCTAAGACCCCAAATGGAAACCCGTGTATGTCTGTGGATGGAGGAGGAGGCGGCAAGTCCTCGGACTGGGCAAGGCTGAAGGGCCCTGTGTGAAGCTGAGCTGATGGAGAAGTGTCCATTTTCTCTGCAGCTCTGTAGCCCCAGGGTACAAAGAAGCCCCCGCAAAGGAGTCTGGTGAGTGATTCCTTGCTGCCCTGGGGCAATGGCAGTGACCCCATGAGCTGGGTCTGCCTCCCAGCCTGCCCAGCACAGCCCTGCAGAGTGCCCCTGTGCCCCGGGCACCACAGCCCCCTCACTCTTCAGAGCAACATCTCTGGTTGTCCTGTCAGAGATTTCAACTTTTTCTCTTAAAATGCCCCTTCAGGGCAGCTTTCAGTTTTCTCTACAGTGGTGGCAACTGCAAGGTCCCTCCTGCCCTAGCACCTCCCAGGACTGGCATGGAACTGGCTCCTGTGTGTCAGAGTGGCTGGGAATCCAGCAACAGGGTTTTGGGCTGGAAGGATCACAACTACATTAATTCTACCTGGGCAGGTCCTGGGCCAGAAAGGGGGTATTTTGTAGGTATGGTATTATGAGGTAAGCGGTGCCTCAGAAATCCCTAATCCAGTTCTAAGTCAGTGTCTGTAAAGCACATTGTGAGTTGACTTCTTTCTGAAGTAGCCAACTGGCCATCCCTTGACTCCTGGCTGGGATCTGTGCCTTTAGGCTCACATATGCCAGTGTCCATAATAGGCCTGCAGAAGGCACCTGCTTTGCACATAGTTTGTGAGATCCAGTTTTTCTAATTACCAGGTAGGCCCCGTAGGGGAAGAAGTCTTTGATACGGGTTTTCATGTCCAAGGTTTCAGCTTTTGCCTAAAGTCATCTTTCAGGTCTACTTTCTGTTTTCTACACAGAGGGGGCCACTGCCTCCAAGATGCAAGGGGGAAACTGAAGCATACATGATGGCCTGGGAGAAGTTACCCTGCACCTATAGGAGCCATTCTGGAACTGAAATTGTAGGCAGTACACACACATTTGTGGTGGTGCAGAGCTGCTTGGCACATTGTGGAGGGTGCTCCATGTTGGCTTAGGAGCTGCTTCTTTCTCAGGAACAGATTAGCCAACAGAAGTGAGACAGATACTCCTCAGAGTATCTTGAATGTCATGAGAATCCTGCTCCCAAAAAGATGACCGATATGGGGAGGTCAGGAGAAGGCTGGACAGGAGAGATGTGAGATTTATGGGAGGGAAGAGGAGCTTGGCCAGCAGAACCTGATGATTTTGAAAAGGTAAGAGGGTTCAGGTAATGTAGATCCTACCATAAAACAGTCATGTGAAGCCCTTGCCCTATTTTAACCTGTAATCTTTATCCCTAAACCTAAACGCTACTCCACACAGGAATCCACTACTCCTATGCCTGACCCCAAAGCATCCCTTGAAGCCAAAACTCAGCCCATAGCCCCTTATCCTTACTGTCTTGCTCACGCTGATCCCTGCCCCTAACACTAGCATTAAAATGCTCTACTTAACCCTAGAGTTCTTGGAAGAAACACCCTAAACAAAACCCTAAAGCAAAGAGCTTTATAACATAACATAACCACAGAACTGACACCCCAAGCAGAACACCAAACCCTCCCACTAAACCTTTGCTTAATCTCTAACCCAGAAAGGTAAGCCCTATTCCCATACATGAATAACTAACATCCTAGGCCCCTCTTTCTGTGTATTTACCTCCTCACCTTCAACCTCTCTCCCAACCCTTAGCTTTAGGTGCCTTGCTCCTTGTGACAGGGCATGAACCGTGATGTTGCTGTGCAGTCACATGGCATTCAAAGATGAATGTGAGGGGCCATGGATCTGATCAGCTCACAAGGAGGAGATGGGTGGGAATGCTCTGATGAGCTCAGCTCTGCCTCAGGATCTCCTGCCCCAGCAGGAAGAATGTGACTGTGGCAGTGACTGTGAGGTCACTTCTGTCCCTGCAGTTGATAGGGCAGCAGCAGGAACATGTCACGGAAAGGGACTGTGAGGTCACTTCTGCCTGAAGTAGCTGACAGTTCACCCTTGACTTCTCCCTGGGATCTGTACTGTTCATCTGACATCTGGCAGTGGCCCTGCTAGGCCAGCTGAAGGCACCTGGTTGGCATGCTGACTGTGGGATCCCTTCTGCCTACATACCCAGGAGGACCCAGACAGAAAAGAGGCCAGGATACGGGTTGTCCTGTTCCTTCTGTTTCAGTTCATTACTGGACAACAGGAGGCACAAGGCTTGGTTGTGTCTACACAAGAAGTTGCAAGCCAGCAGCAGACCCATGGCTTGGAAGATGTTGGTGAAGTGACTTATGTCTGCTGGCTGACAGGCAGCAAATATGCTGATATTTTGGGATACCTACTTCAGGAGGGGTTTCCACCATGATGGAGCTTTATTTGGTAGTAGGGAAGATCAGGAAAGATAAAAAGAACGACAACAACAACAAAAACACAAAGTGCATCTTGGAAGGTTGGAACTGGCCACAAGGAGGAAGAAATGTCCCCCACCATGAACTCAAGTCCAACCTGATACTGGGACATAAAGAAGTTATTGTTACAGCTAATTAATTTTCTGGTAGGGGAAATGAGCCTGGTTGTGAAGAAATGTGAGAAGTGTATGCACCCAGGTGAGGGAGGGAAGCCCAGGAATCTCTTCAGGCTGTTTCCCAGCTGGTTCCCCTGCGGCTCCATGTGCAGGGAGCCTGGTGGGGGGCAGAGCAAGGGAGGCCTTGGGCTGGGCCTCTGCTGCTGAGCTGGGCCGGGCTCCTGGGCCCAAGGGGAGCTCCTGGCAAGCGGGCTGCGCTGCAGAGAGACAGCTCTGCCCAGGAGCAGCTCCTCTGCACAGCGCAGCAGGGCTGGGGACACTGCCTGCAGAGACACAGTGCATAAGGCAGGCAGAAGTGGCAGCATTCCCAGAGCTCCCTGCCGGAGAAGACTTCCTTGCCCTGCACCCAGTAAGTCTCTGGCTGGAGGGCAATGCAGCTGCAGTTTGTGGAGGCAGGAGAAGCCGGGGGTGCAGGCAGGGGTGTCCAGGGCTGTGGTGCAGAGCAGGGTCCCTGCTGTGCCCCAGGGGCTGTGTGCCGGGGCAGGGCCTGTGCCACCTGCCAGGCTCAGCACTCAGCCTGCCCGGGGAGCTGCCCAGGGTGCTGCGGGGAGAAGCTGCGGGTGGAAGGAGCCCCCCCCGGCAGGGCAGGGTGCTGCTGCTGCTGGGAGGCTGCTCCCTTCAGCAGCCTGCTCACAGATCCACAGAACACCAAGATATTTTCACTCTCATCTTTCCTTAGCTTCTCTTTTCAGTTTCTTTTTTAGGCTCAGTAGAAATAGAAATAAATGATGTTATTTTCTAGAAAAGCCTGACAGTCCTAAGACATCCTAAGGAGGATTCAAGGACCCCCAGTAAGTCCCTATCCTGCCCCTCAGTCCACAGAAAGCTCCACCACCCCTTGCAGAGTGTCAGCAGGGTCTGTGTGCCCTGGGCTCTAGGATGTGCCCCCAACGAGCTGGCCCTGGGCAAAGCCCTGCTGCCAGGTGTCTGCAGGGCAGAGCTGAGCACCTAGTGGGTGGGATGGGGGCTGTGAGCTGCAGGCAAGAGGCATGGGGACAGAGACCCAGCTGTAGGCAGGGACAGCTGCAGGCAGCAGAGCCATGGGAAGGGGGTGGGAGGGAGCTGCTCCCAGTATCTCCATGGCAGAGGCGATTTGGGCACCTCCCTGACATCCCTGCACTGCTGATGCCTTCCACAGTACAGCCTCCTGGACTCTTCCCCTCCCCCAGCATAGACGTCTAGACATAATTGCATAGGAACTTATTCATGAGTCGCCTTTTTGAGTCAGCGATGTAGAGGATAATTCAGGTGTAGCTCAGACACAGAGCCCGCACGTTCTGCCATGCAGATATGTTAATGGCAGAAAAGCATCCATGTCCCTTCCTGATGTGTAGGGTTGTGGAAATGCTGTGTGTGGGGCTGTGAATGAGCTGTCTCTGTGTTCAGGTCACCCCGTGTTTAGGGCATTCCACTCTTTTCCTGCAAGGGTTCTCAAGGGTTCTGCTGGGCTGCAGGCTGTCCTCCACCAGGGCACAGCTCTGCCATAGCAGCTCTGTGCTATTCATGGAGAAGACACGTAAGAGTTAAGGGCATGGAAATGCTACTGGACATCTCAACTAGGTCAGCTGCAAGGATCTGTCTGTCTCTTTCTACGTGGGGAGAACTGAGACGATCCCCAAGAGTTGAGGAGTTTGGAGATCTGCACATTGAAATTGGATTATTTTGACCTCAGCACACTCTTCCAAGGTTTGTACAAGAAATCGAGTTTTCCTCACAGAATCTGGCATAATATCTTGCTGTATTTCCCTCCTCAGACAGGTCCCCATGCCCAAAGGACTCAAATGTCCAACAGCAGCTCCATCACCGAGTTCCTCCTCCTGCCATTTGCAGACACGCAGGAGCTGCAGCTCCTGTACTTCGCGCTCTTCCTGGGCATCTACCTGGCTGCCCTCCTGGGCAACGGCCTCATCCTCACCACCGTAGCCTGCAACCACCGCCTCCACACCCCCATGTACTTCTTCCTCCTCAACCTCGCCCTCCTCGACCTGGGCTGCATCTCCACCACTGTCCCCAAAGCCATGGCGAATTCCCTCTGGGACACCAGGGCCATTTCCTACTCAGGATGTGTTGCACAGGTCTTTCTATTTCTATTCTTCCTCTCAGCAGAGTATTCTCTTTTAACCATCATGGCCTACGACCGCTACATTGCCATCTGGAAGCCCCTGCACTATGGCAGCCTCCTGGGCAGCAGAGCTTGTGCCCAGATGACAGCAGCTGCCTGGGGCAGTGGGGTTCTCTATGCTCTGCTGCACACTGCCAATTCATTTTCACTGCCCCTCTGTGGAGGAAATACCCTGGACCAGTTCTTCTGTGAAGTTCCCCAGATCCTCAAGCTCTCCTGCACAGAATCCTACCTCAGGGAAGTTTGGGTTGGTATGGTTGGTGTTTGTTTAGCATTTGGCTGTTTTTTTTTCATTGTTCTTTCCTATGTGCGCATCTTCAGGGCCGTGCTGAGGATGCCCTCTGAGCAGGGACGGCACAAATCCTTTTCCACGTGCCTCCCTCACCTGTTTGTGGTCTCCCTGTTTCTCAGCAGTGGCGTGTTTGCCTACCTAAAGCCTCCCTCCATCTCCTCCCCATCTTTGGACTTGGTGGTGGCAGTTCTGTACTCAGTGGTACCCCCAACATTGAACCCCCTCATCTACAGCATGAGAAACAATGAGCTCAGGAGTGCTATTAGGAAACTGATTACGTGGATTTTTTTTTAAGATTCATAATTTTTTCCTCTTTCTCCACAAATGACTTCCTTTTTTTTTTCCCTTGCAGGCCTGATAATTACTTTCATTTTCATTATGTTATAATAATCTTCAGTGTCATTTCCATTTATTACACTCCTAGAAAGGTATTTTATTCATCCTGCATCTCCAGAGTATTAAACTGCTTTGTTTACTCTGCACATCCTTTGCCTCCCTGCGCGTCAGCACTGTACAGCAGCACTGAGTCTCTCTTAGCATCTCCTTAATTAAACAGCATCTCTCCAATGCACTGCCTGAAATCCTGCCTCTTCTTTCAAAGCTGGTGTCAGCAATAGGTATGAGCAGTGTGGTGGTTTCTCACTGATGGGCAGCTAATATACCACTCTTTCACTCTGGCTTCTGAAAATAACAGACAGAGAAAATAGAGTCACAGAGGTCTCCACTGTTGATTCAAGGAACAGGCAGATCACTCATCAATTGCTGTTATGGGCTTAACACACTTTGTAGAGAGATTGCGATGATTTATCGAGCATTGCTAACAGGCTGGATCCATGAGAAACTAAAAGCAAGGTAAAAACACCTTCCCCCTATCTACCTCTTCCACCTCCTCCTAATGAGCAGTGCAGGGAAACAGGGAATGGGGGCTGCAGTCAGGCCATGATGCTTTCTCATGATGTTCCTTTACGGTCACTCTCTGTCCCACCTTCAGCATGGGGTCCTGCCCCTGCTCCTGTGTGAGCTCCTCTCTGCACGCTACAGCTCTGGCCTGGTGCCTGCTGCTGTGGGGGCTCTCCATGGGCCGCAGCCCCATAGAATCATTAAGGTTGGAAAAGCAGGCGCTGATGTGCTGAAGGCAGAGCAAGGGGTGATAACAGCCAACCCCCTGATGGTATAAAAGCAGTCCCTAGGGAGCACCGCGACCCAGGACAGACTTTGGCAGTTAGTACAGGCAGTTTGCATGGAGCAGTTCAGGCAGGGCAGGGAGGAGCATGGGAAGGATCCTCTCCTCCCTTTACCACCTCCATTTCTCTTCCTTTCCTCTCCTTGGGGATCTCTGCCTTTTAAACTTATAATTCACCATGGTGGGCACCCATCACAGTGGCTGGGTGGGGGCAGCAACACAAAATGAGGGGACACGGCCTCTCTGAGATCATGTGGGCACCCAGGTGGATCCCCTGAGGGGTGAAGTGGCAGTCCAGACTGGAGACTGCAGGGAGCTCCAGAATCTGGAGGCCCCCTGGGTCCTGAGGGAAGAGAGGGCTGTCATGGGTGCAGATGTGCCCTGCTCATGGAACTGCTTGAGCAGATGGCTGGGCTGCAGCGAGAAAGCAGCAGCCTGAGGGGCTCCTTGGAGTGTCTGAGGGAGACGGCTAGGAGGTGTCAACCTGCCCCTTCTGAAGCCCAGCAGCCCCCTCCGAAGTCCCTGCAAGGGGTAGTAGTTGATCCAGCTGCTCACCTGCAGGACAGAGGGCTCAATCACCCACAAGAGGAAAGGGGCTGGACCTTCCTCTCAGCTCGAAGCGGAAGGAGGCGTCTGCCCCCAACACCCATGGTGCCACCAACTCCCACAGTGTCCTTGGGTGATAGATTTGAGGCTCTTGGGCAAGAGAAAGGAAAAGGATGATGGTCCGTACAATAGTTGTAATCCGGGCCCCAAGAAGCATGTCAAGGATGAGGGAAGTACCAAGCATAGGGAGCAGGGCTGGACGGGGTGCTGCATCAAAACCAGTGCCACAAAAAAAGGGTGGAGAGTCTTACTGATTGGAGACTCCTTGCTGGGGGGCACTGAGGCTCCTGTCTGCCGCCTGGATAACCTCTCCAGAGAGGTGTGTTGTCTGCCTGAAGCATGTGTCAGAGACATTAGGAAGGCTCTGCCACAACTCATTAAACCAGAGGACTACTATTCTCTTATTGTCATTCAGGCTGGGTCCCAGGAAGCTGCAACAAGAAAAATGAGTAACATTAAAAAGGACTTTGGGAAGGACGTTGAAGGGATCAGGCGTTCAGGCAGCGTTCTCATCTGTCTTCTCGATGGGTGACTGGGACCCAGAAAGAAGGAGAAGAACGGGACAGGTAAATGGCTAGCTGAGGGGATGGTGTCCGGAGCAAGGCTTTAGGTATTTTGATCTTGGGCAGGCCTTTGAGAAGTCAGGTATGTGGGCTCCTGACAGACTTCAGCTCAGCAAGTGGGGTACAAGTATATTGGGGAGTGTTATATATGGAGTGGTAATTCGTGTTGAGAAAATGGTTGATATTAATAAAGAAGGGCGAGATTTGGGAATGTGGCCATGGGGGTTGGAAAGCCCCATGGTTGAGATAACATTAGACTCTTAACGACGAGGCCATCAGGAATATAAAAGAGTTTAGAGGGAAAAAAGAAGGGTGATTCAGGAGACTCCATGCAGTCTCTGGTTTCTTGTTCTCCAGCTGGTTTCTTGTTCTCCAGCCATTAAGGCATGGATGTTTCTGGGTGTTTGCTGTTGTTGTTACATTCAACATCATGTTTGACCAATGAAAAGTTGTGTTGAAAAGAACTGCTGTGGAGACAAGGGTATAAGAGGGGAGCCTGCCCTCAAGAAAAAAAAAAAAAAAAAAGCAACATGATGAAGTTACGTCAATAAAGAAGCAGGAAAAAGAAGTGAAGAGGAACAGGCTGGCAGAATGGAGACCAGGACAGGAACAGGCACTTTGCCTCATGAAGACAGGTTCGGCCAGACTCAGCAAACTGCTCAGAGAAGCTCGTACAGAAAGTCACTGGAAACGGGCGCACTGAAGCTGGAGAGAAGCTGGAGCTGAGAGAAGCGGACCTGTGCACACAACTGTCTCTCGCTGGTAAGCAGTTGCACATTATGGGGAATCATACATCCTTAGGAACAAAGACTGTCCTGGTAGCCTTACAGCTTATTCTCCTTATTAACAATTGGACAGTTTATGAGCCTGAAATATGGGACCAAACTGAGGTCAAGGTGTGGGAGTCTGCAACTAAAAACGACAAGGTTGCAGTGGGATTGCTCGGCACCTGGCGAGCAATCTCTGAGGCCTTAAAGAGCCCTGTGGAGCCACAATCACAAACGTGTGGCTTGCCAGAGAGTGAGGGAGCTGCGGGCTCCTTTACTGATCTGACTGCTACGCCATGGGCCCCTCTGCTGCTACAGCCATCGAAGGCTTTTGCTGTTATGCCCCCCGGGTGACCTGAACGTGCCTTTTGACCCAGGCCTGTTGGCCTTGAAAAGGAGATGGATATGCTTTTCTTCGATCCAGGAAGAACAGGATACATAAGGCCTGAAGACCGAGTTGCTTGACGACTTAAAGCGGGACCTAGTGTTCAAAGGGAATGGAAAATGGAGACTTGTATGTAATCAAGAAAAGGAGTGAAAAATGGAGACTGTTGAGTCGTGGAACTTGGAGAATTGTTTGCTACCTTTTCTGATTTTACATATGTATAGGCGAACTCAATTTTAGTAAGTTATGGAACTTAAAGGATTGTTTGTTACCTTTCCGGATTGTACGTATGTATAGGCATACTTGCATTTAGTATGTAAAGCAATGTTCTGTATATTTAGAATGTGTGATGTTTGTATGTGCATTTTGGTGGGGCGTGGACTCCCCGCACACCCAGCACTGTTTACTTGCCTTTTATACCTTTTAGAAATATTTGTTTTATAAATATTACAAAATTCAGATTGAGTTGAGACCTCATTTATAACAGGGAGCAAACTCTCTGGACTTATTACCAGGGCTTTAAGCTAGGTTTGATGGGGCAAGGGTGGGGAGTTAAAAGTGACAGAGAAGGGCTTGGGGATGTTGTCACTGCTGTCATTGTTGAAGATAGTAGGGAAAAACCTCTGAGTTGTCCCATAGGATCGCCCCAGGGCTCCTCAGAAAAGGTAATGTTCCCAATACCCCATCCAGAATCTTCTTGCATCCCTCTAGGGGTAACTGTGCCTGCTACTTCCCTAAAATGCTGATGCACGAAGTATGGGAAATAAACAGGGTGAGCTTGAGATATGTGTATGGTCACAGGGCCATGATCTCATTACAATCAATGAGATGTGATGGGACAGCTTGCATGACTGGAAAGCTGTCATAGAGGGCTATGTGCTTTTTGGGAAAGACGGGAAGTGAGGGGGAAGAGTTGCCCTTTATGTGAGGAAGCAATGAGAATGTACCCAGTTCCACCTGGAGGCAGGTGATGGACAAGTGGAGGGCTTGTGGGTGAGAATTAAGGGGTGGGCTGGTATGGGTGACACTGTTGTGGGGGTATACTACAGGTCACCAGATCAGAAGAAGGAGGTCGATGAGGCCTTCTACAAGCAGCTGGAAGTAGCCTTATGCTCCCAGGTGCTGGTTCTCACGGGGGACTTCAATTATCCAGACATCTGTTGGGTAAGCAACTCGGCCAGGCACGCGCAGTCCAAATGGTTCCTACAATGTGTTGAGGACAATTTTCTGATGCAGGTGGTGGAGGAGCCAACAAGGCAGGGGGTGCTCCTGGACCTTGTCCTTACAAACAGGGATGGGCTTGTTAGGGATGTGAAGGTTGGGGGCAGCTTGGGATGCAGCGGCCATGAGATGGTGGAGTTCAAGATGGAACTTGGTGGAAGAAGTAAGGCAAAAAGCAGGATTGCTACCCTGGACTTTCGAAGAGCCAACTTTGACCTCTTCCGGGACCTACTTGGGGGTATCTCATGGGCTCGATTGCTAGAAGGCAAGGGTGCTTGTAAGAGCTGGGCAACATTTAAAAAGCACTTCTTGCAAGCTCAGGATCAGTGCCTCTCTAAGAGTAGGAAATCAGGGAAGGGGGGCAGGAGACATGCATGGATGACCAATGAGCTCATCGATAAGATCAAAAAGAAGAGGAAGGTCTAAGAAACATGGAAAAAGGGCCTGTCCTCTTGGGAGGAGTATAAGAGTGTTGTCAGGGCCTGCAGGGATGCGATGAGGAAGGCTAAAGCCCACCTGGAGGTGCAGCTTGCAAAGGAGATAAAGGATAATAAGAAGGTGTTTTTTTTTTAAGTACGTAAAAGGAAGACTAGAGATAACATGGGTCCCTTGCTGAATGAAGGGATGTGCTGGTAATGGGAGATGCCAAGAACGCGGAGATACTGAATGTTTTCTTAGCTTCAGTCTTTGCTTCAAGGACTCTCCCCCGGGACTCCTCAACCCTGGAGGGAGGAGAAAGGGTCTGGGAAATGGAGGGTTCTCCCCGGTTGATGAGAGAGTGGTTCGGGAGCATCTGAGTGGGCTCAATGCACACAAATCAATGGGTCCAGATGGGATGCATCCACGTGTGCTAAGGGAGTTGGCAGAGGTGATTGCTGAACCGCTCTCTATCATCTTTGAAAGGTCCTGGAAAACAGGAGAGGTTCCTGAAGACTGGAGGATAGCCAATGTCACTCCAGTCTTCAAGAAGGACAAGAAAGAGGATCCGGGAAACTACAGGCCAGTCAGTCTCACCTCTGTCCCTGGAAAGGTGTTGGTACAGCTTGTTCTGGATGCCATCTCCAAGCAATTGGAAGAGAAGAAGGTTATGAGGAGTAGTCAGCATGGATTCACCAAGGAGAAGTCGTGCTTGACCAACCTTGTTGCCCTCTATCATGGCATCACGAGCTGGGTAGATGGGGGGAGAGCAGTGGATGTCATCTACCTTGACTTTAGCAAGGCTTTTGATACTGTCTTCCATGACATCCTGCTAGCAAAGCTGCGAAAGTGTGGGATAGAGGTGTGGACAGGAAGGTGGGTTGAGAACGGGCTGACTGGCCAAGCTCAGAGGGCGGTGATTGGTGGTGCAGAGTCTGGCTGGAAGCCTGTGACTAGCGGTCTTCCCCAGGGGTCGGTGCTGGGTCCAACATCTTCACTGATGACCTTGATGAGGGAATAGTGTCTGCCCTCAGCAAGTACGGAAAACAACCCAGCAGTGCTGGGAGCTGGGGAGAGGGGAGAGGTGGAGGAAGGTCCCAGTGACACGGCTGGGAGGTGGGTTGTTATGCCATTCCTACTGCAGTGACCTGACCGCCTGGAGGCAGGCAGCCAGACATGGTGATGTCATCGAGTGCATCACAAACCCCACGGGACACGGGGCAGCTCAGGCAGGGGACAGCTCTGTCCACCATGGCTAGGCTGCTGCTGCTGAGGTCACCTCCTCACAACAGTGTGATGGGCCAGGAGCAGGCAGGCCTCAGGAGGCCATCAGGAGCAGCAGCTGTGGAAGCTGCAGACAGATGCCTGGGCCCCTGGGGAGGACTGCCTTGCAGTGACGCCAGCTGGACATGGGGTGGGAGCCTGTGGGATGAGGCATGAGAAAGTGCTGGATATGAGAGAGCACAGTGTGAGAAGGGAGAGAGTACAGGCAGGGCTATGAGGGACAGCAGCATCTCATATGCCCTTGGTGGGCAGAGATATGAGTAATGGCCAAACAGCCATTCCAGCCTTTCCCAGCTTTCCCCCAGTTCTTCCAACTCCCTGCTCTCTGCCCACCTCCCTGCCTTCATCCCAGCCCAGCCCAGCAGCCCAGGCTGGGGTGACCCCAAGACCCACCACAGGTTGCTGCAGGGCTCTGGGCACTGCCACCACAGCTCCAGCCCCTCTGAAGGCCACAGCAGCTCCTGGAAGCACAGAGGGCTCCGCCTCACAGAGGGGAACATTCAAAGCAGAAGCATACAGAGGTCAGTGTCCCTTGTTGTGTCCCCTGCTCTCCTCAACAGCAGATCCCCAAGAGGCCTGCAGACCCTCCGTGCCATCCCTGGGGGTCCTCAGGAATTCCCTGCTGCCCCAGGGCCAGGGCAGCCTGCCCCGAGCTGCAGCAGCCAGAAATGGGTTTGCTTCCGGATCAGCTGAGAGTGGGTCTCAGACAAAAAAGTTGCTGTAGGTTCATTTATTTCATTTAAATACACAGACAGTCTGGCTCCTCATTTATGCAAAGCCTCAGGGTCACAAAACATATGTTGGTACAAGGGGATGAAGAACAGCATTTCTTTGTGGAAAATAATATCACAAGGGGAAAATGAAAAACAGGATAAAATCCCTCCAGAAGGTAAGCTTGTCCTATTATTACATAAACTGTAATTCATCTGAGGAAGAAGAAAAGAAGCAGTTTATAGCTGCAGAAAGGTCCAGTCAGTTTCCTCAGCACATCCTTAAATATCTCCCTGAAATCACTTTCCTAATAGCATTCTTCAGCTCCTGGTTCCTCATTCTGTAGATGAGGGGGTTCACTGCTGGAGGAACTACCGAGTACAGAACTGCCATCAGGTTCAGGGAAGGTGAGGAGATGGAGGGGGGCTTCAGGTAGGCAAACATGCCTGTGCTGAGAAACAGGGAGACCACAAACAGGTGAGGGAGGCACGTGGAAAAGGCTTTGTGCCATCCCTGCTCAGAGGGCATCCTCAGCACGGCCCTGAAGACCTGCACATAAGAAAAAAGAATGAAAACAAAACACCCCAGAAAGAGAAAACCACTAAATGTGAGAAGCTCAGTTTCCCTGAGGTAAGAGTCTGAGCAGGAAAGCTTGAGGATGGAGGGGATTTCACAGAAGAACTGGTCCACGGCATTGCCTTGGCAGAGGGGCAGTGAAAATGAATTGGCAGTGTACAGCAGAGCATAGAGAACCCCACTGCCCCAGGCAGCTGCTGCCATCTGGGCACAAGCTCTGCTGTCCATGAGGCTCCCATAGTGCAGGGGCTTGCAGATGGCAACGCAGCGGTCGTAGGCCATTATGGTGAGAAGGGAATTGTCTGCAGAAAACAAGAAGAGGAAAAAAAAGAACTGTATGGCACATCCTGTGTAGGAGGTGGCCATGGTATCCAAGAGGGAATTGGCCATGGCTTTAGGGAGAGTGGTAGAGATGCAGCCCAGGTCGAGAAGGGCGAGGTTGAGGAGGAAGAAGTGCATGGGGGTGTGGAGGCAGTGGTCGCAGGCTATGGCGGTGAGGATGTGGCTGTTGCCCAGCAGGGCAGCCAGGTAGATGCCCAGGAAGAGCGCGAAATGCAGGAGATGCAGCTCCCGTGTGTCTGCAAATGCCAGGAGAAGGAACTTGGTGATGGAGCTGCTGTTGGACATCTGATGTCTCTTGACCTTAAGGCTGGTCTAAAAGGAAATAAAAACAGCATTTGTGGAGACATAATATATAAAGGAACTTTTCATCATTTTTGCAGAAATTCACTCTCCTGCAGAATAGGGCTTGGTGTATTGTGTATTTTTTTGTGTATTTTTTTGTACTTGTCCTACACACCTGAGAAATCCTTAAAGGTAGAAATCCTTGGTGTACTGCTCACCTAGTGAAATCCTGGGGGTCCTGCAAGGCAAAGGGACTGTCCCTCAGGGCAGAGTGAGGACAGAAGGTGTATCAATCAGTCCTGGTCTCAGCTGCCCCATGCAGACACCTCGGGAGGTTGGTCACACTTAGGTGTTCCTCTGACTTGACCCTTAATGCTACTGAGAGCGTAGGAATCCAGGTTCAAAGTGCGCATCTCCAAAGCCCTCGCCCAACTCATCTGAGGAGGATCTCAGCACTCTGCTTTTCCCCAGGGACACACAGGATCACAGCAGCTGCCCATATACAACCATTCAGCAGCATTTGTATGGCCTCAGGACTGACATGTCTTCTCCATGGCGCTGCTAGATAACACAGAGCTGCTAGGGCAGAGTTGTGCCCTTCTGCATGGCAGCCTGCAGCCCAGCAGAAGCCCCACGTAAAGAGTCAAACGTCATTAGATGTGATGTCCTGAACAGAGAGCCAGCTCATTCCCAGTCATACAAACACTTCCCAGAGGCCCAAAAGTTTGGAAGAAACATTGATGCTTTTTTCATGGACATACCTGAGCGACAGGAACATCATCAGTGTTTGAGCTGCACCTGAATTTTCATCCCCTAAACTGCAGTGAGTACAAAGCAGCTTATAAAATTTCACTGACATTACGGCTGGAGATATATGCTTGATGAGAAAGGAGACCAGGGGATTGCTAAGGGGAAGGTGTCTGCACTGCAGGGATGTCAGGGAGGTGCCCAAATCCCACCTCCCATCTTGCTGGTGGGAGCAGCTCCCTCTCACCCTCTGTCCATGGCTGTGCTGCCTGCAGCTGGCCCTGCCTGCAACTGGTTCCCTGTCCCCACACCTCCTGCCTGCAGCTCACAGCCCCCATCCCACTGCTGGGTGCTCAGCTCTGCCCTGCAGACACCTCCTGGCAGCAGGGCTCTGCCCAGGGGCAGCTCGCTGGGGGCACGTCCTAGAGCCCAGGGCACACCGACCCTGCTGACACTGCCCATGTGGTGCTGCAGCTTTCTATGGGCTGAGGGGCAGGAAAGGGACTTGCTAGGGTTGCTTGTAACCTTCCATGGGATGGATTAGGAGTGTCAGACTCATTTTGGAAATCACGGTATATATTTCTATTTCCACTGAGCCAGATAAGACAAAATTGATGGGTCAGGAGTCTCAGGAAAGCAGAGACTGACACTGAAATCCCTTCCCTTAATACAGCTCTTGCTAAGTCCCCTTTTATACACCCAGTTGTGCTGTGTAGCTGTGAGCAGGCTGCCCCAGGCAGCAGCCTCCTGCCAGCAGCAGGACCCTGCCCTGCCGGGGGGGCTCCTTCCACCCGCAGCTTCTCCCCGCAGCACCCTGGGCAGCTCCCCGGGCAGGCTGAGTGCTGAGCCTGGCAGGCGGCAGAGGCCCTGCCCCGGCACACAGCCCCTGGGGCTGATATTGTATAGACTCACTTTAGAATAGAATAAATCTTGTGGTTAAAAATTAATGAGAACAAAGTAAATGACATCTTGTTATCTGTTGTCCTTCTGTTAAGTTGAAGCATCTTGTTATTTGAAAACATCCGTTATCAGTTAACCGTCAGGCTGAGACTTGAGGTAACTAGAGTCAACTGTCTGTTATGTCTTGTTAACTGAGACATCCTGTTATCTGCCGACCCTCAGTTAGGCCGAAAGCCAACTCAGCATTTTTACAGCTTGGAAAACAACTGATTAAGCAAAAGGTGAAAAGTGCATCACGAGGAAGACCTACGGCCTTCCTCCCAAAGACCACGGCC
The DNA here is from genome assembly GCA_013398475.1 of Asarcornis scutulata. Classification (NCBI taxonomy): domain Eukaryota; kingdom Metazoa; phylum Chordata; class Aves; order Anseriformes; family Anatidae; genus Asarcornis; species Asarcornis scutulata. The sequence goes on from VZSO01008797.1 coordinate 155,758, forward strand.
CACATCCCAAAGACCCCAGCCCACAATTCTTGGAAGGCTTTGCGCAAGTGCAAGGACTGATAAGCTAATTAGCATACGAAGCGAGAGTAGGTGGGGTTAGGTAATTAATATGTATAGGCGCTAATAGAATATTCATTGTTTCGCTGTATAAATATGAGATAGTTTGTCACTTCGAACATGCACGATAGGCGGAAAGATCCCCCGTGCATCCAGCGCTGCAATAAAGAATATACCACTTAAGGAAATTTCGGTTTTGATCTTTAAATCAGGGCACAGCAGGGACCCTGCTCTGCACCACAGCCCTGGACACCCCTGCCTGCACCCCCGGCTTCTCCTGCCTCCAGGAACTGCAGCTGCATTGCCCTCCAGCCAGAGACTTACCGGGTGCAGGGCAAGGAAGTCTTCTCCGGCAGGGAGCTCTGGGAATGCTGCCACTTCTGCCTGCCTTATGCACTGTGTCTCTGCAGGCAGTGCCCCCAGCCCTGCTGCACTGTGCAGAGGAGCTGCTCCTGGGCAGAGCTGTCTCTCTGCAGCGCTGCCCGCTTGCCAGGAGCTCCCCTTGGGCCCAGGAGCCCGGCCCAGCTCAGCAGCAGAGGCCCAGCCCAAGGCCTCCCTTGCTCTGCCCCCCACCAGGCTCCCTGCACATGGAGCCCTGGGGCTCCAGGGCTCACAGTTCCTAAAAGGCAGCAGGGTCTCTCCTGGGGAACACACTTGGAAGTAGACCACACAAAACACTGACTGACCCTCTCTGAACACTGTGCTGACTTATTCCTGAGGCAGCAATTGCCCTACCTGGGTGTGCAGAGCTACGGGATGTGCCAAATTTCCTCTTTCCTGTTCAAATTATTCATCAATGAAGTGGATGATGTGACTGAGTGCACCCTCAGTAACTTTGCTGATGACACAAAGCTGGGAGGAGTGGCTGATACCCCAGAGGGCTGTGCCGCCATTCAGAGGGACCTCAGCAGGGTGAAGAGATGAGGCTGGGCATGGACCAGCAGGAGAGCAGCTCTGCAGTGAGAGACCTGGGAGTCCTGGGGGACAGTACGCTGAGTATGAGCCAGCAATGTGCCCTTGTGGCCTAGGAGGTCAATGGGATCCTGGGTGCATTCGGAAAAGTGTTGCCAGCAGGCCGAAGAGAGGTGATCCTCCCCCTCTACTCAGCCTGTACTGGTGCTTGGGTTTATTCCTTAATATCCCTAGGAAGGAGACACCACCTTTTCTTTGTGATATCAAATGCATGAGAAGCCTGACAGGGTCAGAAAAGTGGCCATTTAGTTGCAGAAGAAGCAATAAGGATGGATTCTCCAGAAATGATACTTGGTGCTTGACAGAGCAGCACACTGCCACAGTCATGGTGACAGCCTGGCAGCCTTGTGCCTTGGTGTTCCTGTGAGATCAGCCAAATAGGATGAAGACTTTGTTCCTTGTCCCTTCTCTTGACAGAGGGATTTTGCCTCTCAGCAAAGCATATCACTGTTGCCTGGGCTCCTTCTGTGAGTGGCATCTGCTGTTGGGGCCCAAAGATGTGCAAAGTCTTAGTTCTCTTGCTTTCCAATATCGTCTGGCATTCGGTCAATGCAAAGCAACCCAAGGTCTTCACCACATCTGGTCATCATGGAAAGGCGCTTCTGGGACTCCTTGAAACTGGCTTCAGTAATTCTACCATTGCTTATTTGAATCATGATTGCCTACTCTTCTCATCCTTAGCCAAAACACAGCATTCCACCAGCTACTAGGAAGAAAATTAATTCTGTTCTAACTGAAACCAGGACAATTATTTCGGACTCTTCTAGAGGTGACTTTGGAGTATGGGAATGCTTTATACAAACACAAAACAGCTTTGACCTGTTAGCTTGTGCTAAGTGACTTTGGTCCTAGAGCATGTCAGGTTATTGAATCAAAGTCTGGAATATCCTAGAGCCACTCACACACTGGCCTATACTGACTTGGTTAGTGAAAATAGTCTGGTGGGGGACTTCAACTTCCCAGATGTCTGCTGGAAAGACAACACAGCGGAGAGGAAACAGTCTAGGAGGTCTCTGGAGTGGGTGAAAGATAACTTCCTGATGCAGCTGGTGAGTGAGGCAACCAGGGAAGGTGCCCTGCTGGACCTTTTGCTTGTGAACAGAGAAGGACTTGAGGAGCATGTGGAGGATGGAAGGCAAATCTTGGGCACAGTGATCACGAATTAGTAGAGGTTTTGATAGGTAAGGAGCAGGGTTAGCAGTATTGCCTCCCTGTATTTCTGGAGGGTTGAATTTGGCTTGTTAAGGAGACTGATTGGCAGAGACCCTCGGGAGGCAGTCCAGAAAGGTAAAGGAGTCCAGGAAGGCTGGACACACTTCAAGAACAAAATCCTAAAGTCACAGGAAAAGGTCATCCCCGTGTGCTGAAAGATGAGCCAGCGGAGAAGATCGGCCTGGCTGAACAAAGAGCTTTGGCTAGAGCTGAGGAAGAAAAAGAGAGTTTATGACCTTTGGAAGAAGGAGCAGGACACTCAGGAGGACTACAAAGATGTTGTGAGGTTGTGTGGGCAGAAAATTAGAAGGTTCAAAGCTCAGCTGGAACTCAGTCTGGCTACAGCCATGATGGAGAACAAAAAAATGTTTTTATAAATGCCTTATCAAGAAAAGGAGGACTAAGGAGAATCTCCATCCTTAATTATATGCGGGGGGAAACATAGTGACAAGAGATGATGAAAAGGCAGAGATAATTAATGCCTTCTTTGCCTCAGTCTTTAGTACAAAGTCCAGTTAAATCCAACTGGCAGCAGGTCACAAGTGATTTCCCCCATGGCTCAGTACAAGGGCCAGCAAAAGTACAAGAGGAAATGGCCTCAAGTTGCACCAGGGGAGGTTTAGGCTGGATATTGGGGAAAATGTCTTCCCTGAAAGGGTTGTGATGCATTGGAACAGGCTGCCCAGGGATGTGGTGGAGTGGTCATCCCTGGAGGTATTCCCAAGACATGTAGATGTGGTGCCTAGGGACACGGTTTAGTGGTAGATGTGGCAGTGTAAGGTTAACGGACTTGATGATTTGTGAGGTCTTTTCCAATCTACATGGCTCTATGATTCTATGCTTCTATGAGTCTAACAAAAGTCACAATCATTGGAAGGCAGCCGCTGCACTCTTGGAACTCGAGACTGTGGCCTGGACAAGACCATTGTTTCTGCAAGGGATTCCTGTGGGCTGGCACCACACATCCTGGAAGACTTGGCAGTGGATTGCTGGAGTTCACTACACTTGAAGTGGCCATTGAAACCTGAAGATATTCGTGTCGGGTCACGTGTCATAAACTCAGGTGGAAAGACCCAAGAGCAGGTGACTTTAAGTGGCTGTGGCAGAGCTCAGCAGCTTGCGCCAGTCTGGGAATATGTTCCTTCTAACTAGGGGAATTAAAAGGCATTACTATGACTAGACTCATTAGGTCAATCTGCACAGTAAGGGAAAGTAA
>VZSO01008803.1:0-14176 GCA_013398475.1 Asarcornis scutulata
CCCCCCCATGCTCTGATTTGTCCATGAAGCATGGTCGGAGGAGGGAGAAGAAACTGGCTATGTAAACTAGCATAAATAAATGTGCAAAATAGGAACGGGAGATAGCCTTTGTAGCCTATAAGTTACCAAAATCAGTTATCAGATTTTTCATGAGAAACAACATTTAAAATGCCTGATGACAGCCATTCTCTATTGCAGTGGTACGTCTTTATGAATGAAATTAAAAGTCCACAGCAGAATCAAAATAAACACTATTTCAGCGTGGAAATGATTTGCCCTATTTGTGTGTGATGCACTTAGATTGCTCTGATACTTTCTACCATGCTTACTACCATTAACATTATAAATCCTTTTCCAGAAAACATCTCTAATCCTTATTTGTTTTTCATATTAAGAGTTTTTGTAAGAAAACTATATGCTTATTAAAGCCCAAGAAAATTAATCCAATAATGTGGAGTATTCCCCGATACCCCATAAAAAGATAATTTTAATTTAGTCTCTCATACTATTTTAGCATCACAAAGTATATTACTTCTGTTAATGGATTCTTGAGATTTTCTGATGTCTTTCAGGAACTGGCATGGCAGCTGCTTGGAAAATTGTTAATTGCCTAACACATTAAGCTTTAAGGAGCTCATTATCATAGAAGAAATTATCACACATTCAGAGAAGAATCTCAGGAAATCTCATTATTTGTGATCACAGTATTTTTGTTCACATACATTATATCCATAAATATCAATTTATATGGAAAATTTTCTGTGCAAAAGCCACTATATGTAGAATATTCCAAAATTAAATAGAAAATGTGATTCACTGCTTAATCTATTATGATCATTTAGATTAGATGAGAAAAATGCTTTCAAAGAAAACTGGTGAGCATTCCCACATTTGGAAAATTTAACTTAAGAAGTGGTGGATGATACAGAATAGCTTTCTCATACTCTCTTACTGAAATTACCGATGAATAATTTTTAGTAAGCACTCTGTATAGATGAGAAGACAAGATAATTAAGGACATTATTTTTTTTATAGTAAACTTAAGAAAACACAAAGTTTCTCTTTTGTTTGTTTGTTGGTTGGTTGGTTGGTTTGTTTACTTGGTTGTTTTTTGTTTTTAAAATAAATGTAAATTGTCCTATAGTTTTTTACCTACAATATTCAGCTTATGGAAAAAGCATATGTTCTTAAAAATGACTTCATAAGTGCAGAGGAATCTCAAAGGTTTGCTATCAACAAGTGCTGCATACAAAAGTGAGAAGGACAAACAAATACACAACTTCCAAAGCCAAAATATATTTTTATACTGAAGGTTACTCTTTGAAATAATTTAAGAGAGCTATCTTAAGAAAGGTTTGTGCTTAGTTGATAAGTTATTTTTACCTTCTGCCACTTCCTTTTAATATCTGCATTTGGATCTTCAAATTTTCCACTGTGTATTTTTCCCTGGAGAAAACCTTGGGCCACAGATAAGGCCATTTCAGAAAATATATTTCCAGCAGGTTACATTTCCAGTCCACCAGTCTGGGCTTGAGGCTGTGTCAAGATCATGAAATACATACTGTTTGTCGCCTTTGTTGGTGTGGCTGGTGAGTATATTTTTAAATTTACTTTTGTAATGTATAATGAAGCTTATTTCTGAAGAAATTTGCAAGGTAGTCTCTTGTGAAAAAGTTAAGTCCAATTACACCTTGCAAAAGTTTTAAGAAAGAGCACTGCAACTTCTTTTGACTGCTACATATCTGTTCAGGATAGTTTGTTTCACAGACTGTGGAATGAATGCCCTCATAAGGGTTCTTGACCCAGGAATATTGAAATTACTATATAGTTTCAATAACTGACTTTATAAATTCATGACTGTCAAGAAAAATGAAGTACAAAGATAATATGTCTTGCTCAGGAAGTCCAGCTGTTGTTATTTCTTGGAATACCGAGGAGTGTTCCAAGGAAATACCACTGCAGATTTATCCTGTACTTTGACTCAGTCTGCTATTGACTACTCCTGCAGACAGGATTGTGCTGGGTCTGGCAGGGATGGAGTTAACTTTCCTTGCAGTAGCCCATACGGTGCTGTGCTCTGCACTTGTAGCTTGAACAGCACTGGTATCACACCAGTGTTTTGTGTATTGCTGCACAATACTGGCACCACATCAGGACTCCCTCCAAGCCCCCAAGAGCCAGCAGGCTGGGGGTGGGCAAGTGATGGGGAGGGGACATTGCCGGGGCAGCTGACCTAAACCAACCAAAGGGATATTCCATATCACCTGATGTCACGCTCAGCAATAAAAGGTGGGAAAGGGGAAGGAGAGGGGATGGCTCTTGTTGTGGAAGCGTCTCCTCCCGAACAACCACTATGTGTATTGAGGTGCTGCTTCCCAGGGCCTGCTTCCTGCTTCCCCTCATCTTTGAAGAGAGGGCATGAGAGTGTGGCCGTGGTGGAACTGTGCTACCCACCTGAGTAAAACCACCACAAGGATCCTGGGACAAACAGACCCTTGATCCTGTCCAACAAAAACATTTCTGTATTCTTAGTTTCAGCCTGGGACCAGCAGCCAGTGCTTTAGATGCAAATAGGTGAGCTACCAATCTAAGTTCAATCAGCTTATTATAGGGAACAGTAAACAAATGTCTGTTAGACTTGCCCACCACTGTGCATTTTAATAGGACCAGAGCCTACAAAAGAGATGCTTCAGGCAATCACAGCACCACGAAGTTCCTTATGTCAGATGTTAACATATGCTACTTCTTATCTCCCAGTTGCCTTCCCCATCAGTGATGATGATGATGACAAGATTGTGGGAGGCTACACCTGTACAAAGAACTCTGTTCCATATCAGGTGTCCCTGAATTCTGGGTATCACTTCTGTGGAGGTTCTCTCATCAGCAGCCAGTGGGTCCTTTCAGCGGCTCACTGCTACAAGTCGTGAGTGGAAAAAATATATTCTTCCATAACCTATTTCTTCCAGTTCACTTTTAACAGTGAGATTCTAATATGTATGAGATTCAAATATGCAACTGACCCAGTTCTGACAGGAGACAATCAAGGAATGGATGGTTCATTCAGAAAGCTGGGCTGGAGCATCATATGGGGTTTTCCATTTTTGCAAATGTTTCTGTGAATGCAGGTTACTTTCTGAAATGACAATGTGATTATCTAACAACAATTTATGGGCTGTGGTCTCTTGTAAATTGCATTAATCTTATTACGACTTAGTTACTGGAGAACAAGAAGAGGAATGACCTCTTGGTGGTACCAGTTTGTCTTTTTCCAGAAGGTTTGTATAAGGCACTGTAATATATTTAATTTGACCCAGCTCAGAAAAGTAATCCTTCCTGAATTCACCAGCTGAACTGGGTGTGCATAAGATCTCACTGAGGATGCCCAGGAGCTATTGCAGGACAATAAAGGTACCCTGAGTGAAAAAAGCTACTACTTTAATGATGTTGAAGCTAGTGCATACAGTGACAGGGAGGATTCTACAAACTACAATGTCAGTAAATGTAAAGTACATGACATTCTTTATCTTTTCCAGTTCCATCCAAGTGAAACTTGGGGAACACAACCTGGCAACCCAAGAAGGCACTGAGCAGACCATAAGTTCATCTAAAGTCATCCGTCACTCTGGCTACAATGCCTACACGCTGGACAACGACATTATGCTCATCAAACTTTCCAAAGCAGCCACGCTCAACTCCTATGTCAACACAGTTCCTCTTCCTACCAGCTGTGTGGCCACTGGCACCACATGCCTAATCTCTGGATGGGGCAACACACTCAGCAGTGGCAGTGAGTGCTCAGAGAGAATGTACAGCATTCTGAGGGCCATTCTAAGACCTCACAATTAGGTCCAAACAGTACAGGGTAAAGAACAGAATATTGCTGCAGGTTAGGCCTTTTTGAGGAATGACTGTAAATGATCTGTGTAGGACAGTAACCATTTAAATGCTCTAACGGCAAGCCTGGTCCTTCCTCTTGTTCTATGTTATGAAAATGGAATCATTTAGGTCATCTAAGTGCCCTTCACTAGGATGCCTACGTTACCATACATTATGTGCCTTGGCACTATGCAGTGCCAAGCGCTAGCAATTTAGCTAATGTTAATAGAGTTGCCAGTTCTCTGAGAACATGATAAAAATGTGCTCATCTAAAATTGCTACAAGAGAGTTCCACTCTCTTACACCAATAGTCAGAAGTGCAGATGGTGGCTGCTATCTAATTCTCTGAAAACCACCAAACCTACACCAGAAGAGAGGATGCTTTTCCTCAGACACATGTTTTCTCCAACATATGCACTAAAGGAATAGCTCTTAGTTCCACACTTGCCAGTTGATGGTTTTCTAGATATCACAAATGTTTATGTAGCTGAAATGTAGAACAGTGGACCCATGGGCAGAGTCTCTTCCACCTAGATAGAATCCAGGCTGTGATTTTCCTTCAGAGGAAAAATGAGGACTAATAAATTAAGGTGTTGAGCAATGACTTTTCTGAGAAGAAAGATGGCTTCTCCGGGCTCTGAAATCAAATCAGACATGTCATCAGACATTTCTCTATTTTCTTGTAGGTCTGTATCCAGATAACTTGCAGTGCCTGCAAGCTCCTGTACTCTCCTCAAGCCAGTGCAGCAGTGCCTACCCCGGCCAAATTACTAGCAACATGATATGTGTAGGATACTTGGAAGGAGGGAAAGACTCCTGCCAGGTAAAACATCTGCCTCTCCTACCTGTATCTCTCCTGCAGTTTGCTAGTGGAAGAGGATATCATGTTAGAGAAGCTGCTATCCTCAGTGGCATGTTTGAACCCTGTTTTTTGACTAACAGTGGAGGCTTAGGGTAGAGGTTACTTACTGAGCAGGTTAGGTTTTTCATTCAATTTGTCCTTCTTGGGCATTTTCTTTTGTCGTTGATGAGTTGTTTTGCTTTTGTTCTGGGGACATGATGCACCTCTCTGGCTTAATTCTCCACAAGCAGAGTATGCCACCTTCTGCACTTTAGGCCTCTGAAAATGGAGGAGTGCTGCACCACAGAATCAATAATAATCACAGTGGATACAGAGCTTAGGATGCAAAGGTTGCTTTTGGACTCACTAAAAATGAAATACCCAGTATGTCAATCTCCAAGAAGCCTGGTAAATGAACACAACTGGCAATTGCTCTGCGTGTTACTTATGCCTAACTCCAGGGAAATATTTGACAGAATAATGTGTAAAACACAAATTTCCCGAGCATCAACCAAGAACTGCATCTGTGAAAAACAGGCAGCTTACTCACTCTTAGCTATGCTAAGCTAAAGTAAGGCACGCTAGCATCAAGTCTAGAGTGGTAATCTGAAATGATGATTGTAGAGTTTCTGTGTGAAAAAAGCCCAGCAGAGCTCTCCAGAATTTCAGTGTTTTCTGAGACATCTGGCTTATTGTTTATGCTGAAAATGTTTGCTGAATGTCTGTATCCTTTATCTGCATAGGGGGATTCTGGTGGTCCAGTAGTCTGCAATGGGCAACTCCAAGGTATTGTTTCCTGGGGCATTGGATGTGCACAGAAAGGCTATCCTGGAGTTTACACTAAGGTTTGCAATTATGTCTCCTGGATCCAATCAACTATTGCTGCCAACTGAGACACTGTCTTCTATGTGACCTGCTTTTTCTCCTCATCATTTTCTTCTGTTTTAGAATTGGACATACAAAACTTATCAAAAAATAAAGGCTTTCAGGCAGACCTTCTTTGTGCAGAGTTCCTCTGGGTACTTCCATGGGTTATCATGTAGAGGACAGAGACACAGAACACTCTGGGGAAATGTACGGGGTCTGGCAGGGGTGGAGTTAACTTTCACTGCAGTGACCCATACAGTGCTGTGGCTGCACTTGTAGCTAGAACAGCATTGGTATCACACCAGTGTTTTGTCCATTGTTGACCAATACTAGCACAGCATCAGGACTCCCTCCAAGCCCACAACCTGCAAGAATGAGCAGGCTGGGGGTGGGCAAGAGATGGTGAGGAACATCACCAGAACAGTTGTCCTAAACTGACCAAAAGGATATTCTATACAATATGATGTCACACTTGGCAATAAAAGGTGGGAAAGGAGAAGCAGGGAGTGGCAGGGCTCTTGTTACAAAAATGTCTGTCCTCCCAAACAGCTACTACATGTACTGAGGCGATGCTTTCTGGGGTGTGGCCAACTATCATGCGTTGATGGGAAATAGAGTGTAATTTATTTTCTTTCTCTGTGTGCTTCCATGCGGCCTTTGCTTATTGTTTTTGTTTGTTTGTTTGTTTTCTTCCTTTTCCCTTTAATTATTTTTTTCACAACCATAAGTTGTGGTTTTCTTTTTTTGTTTTTTTGTTTGTTTTCTTTCGAGCATACTTTATTCTTCCCTTCCTCTTCTACAGAGAGAGAGTGAGAGGGTGTCTGTGGTACAGTTCTGATGCCAAGCAAGGTAAAACCACCACAGAAACATATTAAATGTTTGTAGTTCCTATCAGCTAGAAGAACCTTGGAACATTTTGTAGCATCATCTTCAGGAGTCTTTGAATCTGTTGTGTACAACCATTTTGGAGTAGAAGATGCTTTCTGTTTATCAGCATGTACTCAGGTGCTATACATCTCCTTAAAACATCTGAAAGAGTGTGGTGAACACTCAGGCGGCAGCATACTCCTATGGGAGAGAATAGCAGTCAGAACATGAACTCTCCCCATCAACCCTGACCCCCAGCCATATGTCTAAACTTTTCCTGGTGCAGAATCCCTGAGAGCTGTACTTGGGAAATGAAAGCAACCTCTTCCTAGGACTAGTTTTCTTAATGTACCAATTATATGACCTAGTGAGGCTATTTTTACTAATTGGGGCTCCTGTCTATACCATTTTTCTCAGTTAACAGGGTGTGCTGGGCTTAGTTTTCCTGGACCAGTCAAAAGAACAGATTGTTCTGGGTTCTGGTTTTAAATTCCCCTCACCCTAACTGGCACTGGGAAAGTCCATGAAAAAGCTGCAGAAGTGGACTATGTAGCTTTCTAAAAAACAAATAAACAAAATAAAGTAAAAAGAAAAAACAGAGAGAGGGAGAAATGGGAACAAGTGCAAGAGTAACTGGGGACTGCCAGGACTGGAGGAAAAGGAGAGGAGAAGAGCAGGGCTTGAAGGAACAAATACTGTTTTCACTTAGAGAGGTTTGTGCTCTATCAGATGCTTAGGGTAATGGTTGCCTGAGTCGGGGAACAGCACAATATACAAATGATAACAAACCACAGCTTTGTGTCGCATTGTTCTGGAAGTTCTTCTTGATTTCCTTCTCAGAATCTGCCCTCGAATCCTTTTTTTTTTTTTTTTTTTCTTTTTTTTTTTTTCAGAAAAGTCAGGGCATCCTTCCCTTTAGAGTATTTGCAACTATTGAAAGTCACAGTCTTTCCTTCCCTGACCACTGCAAGTGGAGACTGTTTAATATCTTTGCCTGGTATGTTAGGGGAGAAAAGAAGTTGGAGGACCATGGGGAGGATGAGACAAAATGGAGGGAAATAAACTTTTATATCAGCAGGCAGAGTACATTCTCAACTAAGAGGGACAGGCATGTGGAGAAGAGAAGTTTGGAAACAGTCCCAGATCTCTGTCACTGTCCACCCACGTGTCAGGGCTTTCAGTGGGTAAAGAAGAAATACGACTTTCCAGATGACATGTCAGACTTGATTCTCAAATTGTTGGAATGTCCTCAGGCTCTCACCTCTTACGTGGCTAGAGAACTACTTGTGCCACTAGTGAACAGTGCCATGAAGAGACAGCCAACAAAGTTGTTCCCTTTTTTGCTGACTGCATCTGACTGGGGCAGAACTTTTCACACAGAGGCCTTTGTAGTGCTCTGCATTGTACTTGTAGCTAGAACAGTGTTGGTGTCGCACCAATGTTTTGGCTATTGCTGCACAGTGCTTGCACAGCATGAAGGCTCTATCTCAAGTTCTGCCCCCCTACTGCCACCAAAGGCCAGTAAGCTGGGGGTGGGCAAGACTAAACTGACCAAAAGGATATTCCGTTCTATATGACATCAAGCTCAGCAATAAAAGCGGGGGAAAGGAGGCAAGGAGAGAAAGCAGAGGGTACTTCCATTATGAAAGCATTCGTCTTCCTGAACATCCACTACATTTATTGAGGCCCTGTTTAGCGAGAGGTTTTGTGGTACTTAGCTGTCTATCAGTGTTAAACCACAACAGTCCTTTTTGGTTCCCAATGTAGGGCAACTTGAGGTAAGGATGATACTTGGGAGAGGTAACCAGCAAAGCATGGCCTGGATATTGTCAAAGACTGTAATAATTCTGGGTTAATTTGTGTTCTGGTTTAGATGAAGGGACGAGGGGTGAAGTGTTCTGGTTCATCCGTCAAGCTTGTTTAGAGGAGGGAGAAGAGACAGCTCACCTTTGATACCCTTGTTAGTGAGCCACTAAAAGCAAAGCCAAGCATTCATGTGGCTGTTAAGTGTTGCTTAGCCTGTCTGCAAGAGAGGCACAGTTCTGATCTCATTGACAAAAATGTGGGACTGCCTGCAGACCAAAAAAATGCTCCCTGAATGTTGTACTGTCAGTGATTTCATCATTGTGCATTGAAGCTAACAGGCATGGACCTAGGGGATATTTGCTTGCCTGTGGAAATGACTTGGGACATCTTGCCAGAGCTAGTACATTTACATTCTTTTAAATGTAAACATATGTTCCATTCTCGAGAGACCTTCTCAATAGTGAAAGATGCCTATACCTCACAACTCAGAACTTGTGTCACACAGAAGCAAAGATAGTGGAGACACAAACAAATGTGCTTAGTTACATCTTAGTTTCTTCAGTCCAAGTTTTCTGGTTAGCGAATCATATTCCCTATAGTTCAACCTTCCTGGCAGTACTTCCTAATTCACTTCTGAATTAAAGAAAGGGAGGTATCCCTGCCAGACTTCTTTTCCTGAAAGCAAAAACTGTGACTAGACATCACCTCATGATCAGTCTGATTTTTCTAGTCTGCCAAGTGTGCCCTAGCTAGCGTTGTCCTAAAGCTAGACTTAAGCTAGTCTTAACTAATACTGCTCTATGTTCTTTTCTGAATAAAGAACTTAGGGTGCCAAGAACATAGGATGTTGTAGCTGATTCTTTTCGCACTAACACTTTGATTGAAGTGGAGGTCTTTGATTGCAGTAACCTTCTTCGTTAGTCCTGATGTTGCTTCTTCCAACCAATATTACTGAGGTTTCACTTTTGCCTCCCTTTCTGTTTTTATCCCTCATGTATTTGCCCAAAGCTCTAGGGAGATTCATATCTGTCCCTTGGCCTTCAACGGTTTGTAGAAAGGACATGTGAGACCACCCAAAATCTGAAAAGCTAGTGGGTGGTCCAAACCCTGCACATCTGTCTTAGTATTTGTGTGTGTGTGCAATCACAGGAACATGATGGGGATACCAGTAACTAATTAATTATTAACTTTAATTAATTTCCTGGCTTTAAAAAAAAAAAAAAAAAAAAAGAAAAAAAAACTTGGCTTTTCAGCTGGTGGAAGAAAATCTATGTGAACTAATTCCATATCCTGCATGTCTGTGAGTTAATTCAACATGTAGAAAACAATAAGAAAAGGAAGAGGATTAAGGAAATTGGTGGGAGACAGGTGTCACAGAGGACAAAGAAGAAAGAGGAGGGGTACAGAGAGAAGACTAGAGAAGAAAGTGAAGAGAAATCTACGGATGACAGAGAAATGAGGAGAGAGCTGAGTACAAGAAAGCAAGGACAAAAAGTAATTTGGGGATAGGAAAATATAGGGGGAAAAAAAAGTAGAGAAAACTTAAAAAAAAAAAAAAGTTTAAAAAAAAAAAAAAAAACACAAAAACACACTAGAGAACAAACAGAAGAGACAAAGTAAAACACCACTTTCCTTAAGTAGACAGAGCTGGAGGGTGAGAGCAGAAAATGGTTTTACTGTTAAATAAAGGGCTGTATGGGCTTGACACAGATCTCCTTTTTCAGGGAGAGGTTTTTGGTATGCTCCTCCAGCTGTTGTTTCACAGTGTATCTTGCTTAGCACAGAAATAAGTGCCTGAGTCATTAAGTAGGACATGAGTTGTCTCCAAAGACAAGCAGCTGCTCTTAGTCCCACTACTCTGGAAGTGGTTTATGAATTCCTTTTCAATCTCTGCTCTGCCACCTTCCACTGAATTTACGATCAGCTGCAGAGTGGCATTCTTCCCGACAGGCAGCTTGTACCAGTACATGGTCAAGAGTGCACTCTCTTTTTTTTCTGAACAGTTCAGAATCAGAGCGTCTCCCTCATAGACAACTGTGTCTGGTGATTGCTGAAGGGCCCATCCTGAAAAAAATAAAAAGAAAGGAAATGTGAGGAGTGAAATAGTTTGAAAGGGATGCAAAGACACATCTGAGGGATATGGTTTAGTGGGGACTGCTAGCGTTAGGTCAGAGGTTGGACTCGATGATCTTAGGTCTCTTCCAACCTAGAAATTCTGTGATTCTGTGATTCTGTGATCCCTGAAGTATGACATGGGATGGGGTGGTATAAAAATGTCAGCAAGGATATGGGACAGTGTCCCATTTCTCTGACAGAGACATATAGGAGAAAGAAAAAACAATTTCAAATGTACTAGAAATTAAATATGTATATTTAATAATAACTTAAGTGCTCTCAGTTGTTTTATCAAAATGCGGCAGAAACACTGAATAGATAGACTTGTTGAGTTTTCTGAGTAAGAGGCTGAGGAAAATCTTTTCACCTCATTCATTGTCCATATTCCCCCAGAAAGCCATGGGGAAAGGAGCACTGCCAACAACTGAGCACTGAGGCAGTAGCAGAAGAACCAATTAATATTCTGAAGGGAGAGGAAAATTTACTTACCTACAGAGACAAGGATGGCCACAAGAAACCAGCAGGGAACCATGGAGAAAGGCTGCCTTGTGGCAGCAGTGACCTTTCATGCAGAAAGAGGTATGATGAGGAAATGCTGAGGAAGGAATGGATGCACTGTGCTGGGGGGTGAGAGAGGGGGCGGAGCAATGTGAGACCGCCCAAAATGTGAAAAAGCTGTTGGCTGCCTAGGAACAGTAGGAAATACACAAAATAGTGTGGTACAAACTCTGCACATCTGTCTTAACATGTGTGTTATGTATGCAATAACAGGAACATGATGGTGATACTGGTAACTAATTAACTCTGAATTTCAGGAATGTCTATTTCTTAATTAACTGAGGTAGCATATAAGGTATATAATAATTGAGATGAAGTAGAAAGGAGAAAAGACAAAAACAGAAACAGAAGAATACACAAATGCAAGTAAGTCTGCTTGCAGTGGCCATGGTTCAAGTCCACACATTGACATGTGGTATAGGATTTCAAAAAGGAATAATAGGCAGAGAGATAGGAAACTGACACAGAGGAAAAGGAGATGTTATATATCTCCCCACAGATAACACATGTTCATAAATGTGTGTTTATAAAACTCTGTGTGACTGATAAATTGAACATGTGGTGTGTGTGCATTGGGGAAGCTGTTGTGCTCAACCTGCTTTTGATGGCCTGCTTTGTTGTCCCTGTCATGCTGCTGCTTGCTTCTACACTGCAAGGTCCCTAGAACACTACTTTGCTCCAGTACCTGGAGTTAGGTCAAAGGAAGGAGACCATCTCAGTCACCGCACAGCCTGTTGGAAGGCTAAAGGAAGATATCACAGATCTGTGTGTCTTGGGGGATCTTCATTCCATTACACTCAGCTTCTTCACATCCTCATCAGTCCCCCATCTGGTCAGGCATTTCCCACACTAATAGGGAGAAGGGGTAATCTCCAGCTTGATGTGGCCTTGCATCCAGGGCCCACGTTCTTCCTCTAGCTCAACAGCCTCTCATGGCTTCCATCAAGTACTCTGCACCTTCAGTTGACTGGCTTTCCCTGGAATTAAATCCTAGCCTCAGGAAGAAGCCTGGGAGGGAACATCCTTCAGCAGCATTAGCTTTTCTTAAGAAATTATAAATGCCTCATTTTTCCTCATGTTTGGAAGTGCCTTGGTATGAGGATCAACTGCCTGGCGGCCTTTTCAATTCTATATCTGGTACCAACCCTCCATGCCCAACCCCACATGGCCAGATATTTGTATCTCCAGCCAAAGCCATGACTCTGTCTCCCTTCGCCACGCCACTCCCCCCCCCCCCCAAAAAAAAAAAAAAAAAAAAAAAAAAGAGGAATGCTAGGATTCAGCAGCATAATGTGCATTGCCTTCATCTTTAACGCTTTCCTCATCAGACCCTGATTATGTTGGAGAGTTGATACATCCTGACCCTTTCTTTTCTCTTCAGGATATACACTTTAGAAAGAAGAGATCAAAGTTTGGACAACTCTGGCCAATGTACTTTTTAAGTGGAAATGGAAATGACATGAACATGGACACCTCCTCCAGCTGCTCCAACTCAAGGACCAGTCTGCTTTGGCCAATGGCATCCAGCCAGTGCATCTACCTGGACTTCTCTAAGGCCTTTGACATGGTCCCACACGACATCCTGATCTCCAAATTAGAGAGAGATGGATTTGAAGGGTGGACATGAAACTGGAAACAGTGGATATGAAACTGGATTGAAGGTGACACTCAGAGACTAGTGGTCAGTTATCCTGAAGAGGTACAAACTTGTGCTGTGCTGTGCTGTACGTACAGCTTGGCCTTTCAGACTATGTTGGTCGCACATTTCCCTTGGCCACAGAATGAACTCAGCTCATTGTAACAGAAAAGCCTGCAGGAAGCCCCCACTTGGTACCAGTGCTTGCACCAACGCTATGGCCTTGCCTTTATCTGACTGTTCAATAAGCAGTCCACATGCAAACATCCTTTAGGAATATAGTTGTTTCCTTGTAAGAAAACTTGCAGCAGCTTGAAGGACCAAAAAGTTGGAACCTCTCTCCATGGATGGAAATTGCACAGCATGCTGTGAGAGAAACCCTCTCTGTTCTGTCTGATGCTGTATCAACGCAGTGTGCTCAGCATCTGGAGGGAAGTAATATTTACTTGCTATCTACATTCCTTATTATTTCTATCTTTTTACAGGAGGTATTTCATTTAGCCATTTCTTGCCTGACTTTTCTTACTGAGATCTAGAAAGAAACATGCCCCATTTCTCTCTCAAACCCCCAACAGACAGGTGGCAGCATAACCTTTGAGTGCAAGAGACCTTGGTGCAGGTAAGAGAATCCTCAGCCTTTCCCCACTCCAGCCCACAGGGTCATATCAGATGGCTTTTTGAGACTGGCCACATGAATGGATTTTGAGAGATTGGCCACGACAGGATTACTGTAGGGTGAGCAATATAGCTCTGAGTGCATGCACAGGGTTCCACACAATCCTCACGCAGCAGAGCTGATACGAGATGTTAGACTCCAAGATGGGAAACATCCGGAAAAGAGGGTGGGTACAATCTGTGACAGACTTCTCGTCTTGCAAAGAAACATCTGCATATGAGGTTTCTCCATGCAAAGCACCATCTCAGCCAGTGAACAGGACCTTGTTTTGTGAGCTTTCCTCTCCAATACCAGTGTGCCTATCAAGTTCTGCTGTTGTAGTTCAGCTGTCATTCTGGCATCATCAGCAAGGCAGACACTAGTACACTTATCCATACACTTGGGATCAATCTCCGGCTGCTTTGGCCTTGATCACTGAGTCCAAGCCTCTGTGCACCCTGAATGCTCTCCATGATTATTTAACCACATCAAGTGCTACCGCTGACTCAATGACAGAGGTCAGGTTTTCTCCTCACACACTTTTTGGCAGAACCAGCACAGCAAGGTTCCGAGCAGATTTCAGTGCAGAAAAATTTCTTTCTGGAAACACAGAATCACTAAGGTTTGAGTTTGGAGGAATCTCTGAAGATCATCTATTCTAAATCCCGTGCCAAGCAGGATCACCTAAAACATATTGTGCATCATGGCATCCAGGTGGGTTTTGGATATCTCCAGAGCAGGAGCCTCCACAACCTTTCTGAGCAACCTGTTACTATGTCTTGTAAAGAAGTGCCATCTCTGTTTCCAGGAAGGAGAAAACTGGGGAAAGCACAGGCATGAGCTGGAAGGCTGTGTATCCAAACATCCAGTCCTTCCCAGTACTGAAGAAAGATGGAAAAAAAGAGGGTAGAGAAAAGGAGGCAGAGAGGATTAGAACGATTGTTAGAGGTGCATA